>OZ038485.1:131967173-132004673 GCA_964036315.1 Acanthosepion esculentum
TGCAACAGTTTCTTTGGGGGATTCAGGGACGGATAGGAACCTGGTTTTGTCCATGTAACTATCCGGCCTATTTCGCCCCGGAATTTTTTTGGCTAGGCACGTGTCTTCTTCCTCCTTCCCCTTCTATTTCTGTGTCGTATTGCTGCTGCATTTTTCTGTTGTTGTTGCTGCTGCTCTTTTGGGGGCTGTTTTTACTGTTGAACTTCCTTTCGCTGCACCTGCATCGATGGCTGCTTTTACTGCCTTTGGACGCTCCTCTGCCTCTTTTCTCCGCTCCTGCGGTAGTTCTTGCTATCTTGGTGGTGGCACGTCCAGCTGTTGGGAAGAGGGCGCGTTTGTTGTCTTCTGACCCATCTTTACTTCTTTCCAGGCACCGTCGGGGGCCCTTCAGTCACTACTACCTCTGGTAATGCTAGTACTGCTGCTGCTGATGTTGTCGTTGGTCAGGGTGGAGGTTGTGTATTCTTAGCGAAGCATGTCTTGGACATGTCCCCGGAGGCACAGCACTACCAACAGTTGGGTCGGCGGCTCTTCACTACCACTAGTATCCGTTTCTCCCGGCACATTAGTATGCTTGGGATGTTATCAAAGCTTGGAAGGTTAACGTCACCTGCAACATGCCGGATTTGCTTGCGATAGAAGACACCTCTTCTATCTGGCCATATTTAGACAAGAAAGCCTCCATAGAGTCCTCACAGATATCCACGATTTTTGACCTCTGTGTGCTCATGTGTTCCCTCTGGAGTCCTACAATGTTCGCTGTCAGTACACGTCCTACCAGGAGAATTTCTCACATTGTATTGGACCTCCTGGCTAACACTTTCTGTGCGATACTAAGAGTTTTAAGGCCTCTTCCAAGATTTCCCTGCTGACCCCAATCAATTTTCGACTCTTTACGTCGATGGTAAGCAGGTATATTATTCTTGCATTAACGGCGTCCAGACCTTCGTCAATCCTGAGGAACTCGTTTCCTTTAAAGTACTATCATACTTAGGTCTTTCTTCGGCATCATTCTTTCTTGGTCTGTTTTCATCCCAGGCCATTTTTTTAGACGGTGACATATTTTGGGCTTGCATCGGTGATGAAGTTGAGTTTTCCGCCATGATGACCCAAAGCCACCACGACCAAACCAGTAAAAGGTCGGCTTATAAACTAATGACTTAATGAAAAAAAAAATGAAAAAATCAAGGAAAAACGAATAAAACTTGGTTTACAAGAAAGTGTGAAAAAAAGGGGTGAGTAAGCACGTAAAAAATACAAAAGGAATAAAGTTAACAAACAACAAATAAATGCGAAATAAAAAATAAATAAAATCGAGATTTTTTAAAACACAAAAAAGTAAATACACTAAAGAAAGTAAAATTTAGCTCGCAAACAAGTACATCCAAACAAAAGAAAACTGAGAAATGCAAAAGTTTAACAAAAAAATCAAAACGATAAACTTAACAGTTTGGAAAAGAAAAAAATTCAAAATTAACGTCGGCCGAATTTAGGCTGGACTAGGTCAGAGGAAAAACATGACAAACGTAAACATCCTTCTGCTGCCCACTGCTTCAGCCCTCCTTTATCATACGAACAGCACGGCCGACTGACCAGTTGACTTTCTTCGCTTTACCCTCAGTAACCCAGTCAAATGCTATCCTTCAGTCCGGCCAATCAGCACACCACTTTCTAAGCTGTACAAAAGTCATCGTTACAGAATATACTCTTTTGGAATAATCTAATGTGAGGAGTGGAGATTCATGTCATTTTTAAGGAACAAGATGCTGTTGCTACGTGTCGTGTATTGAGGTAATGAACTTATTTTCCTTTGCATCAGATACAAGTCACTCTGACTCGCTTGCTTCTACATAATTGTTCCCCATAATTTATTAAACAGTCGTTAATATACTTAAATTTACATCATTCGGACTGTTATCGTCATCTTCATTGCCATATTCACAACATGTAGATTTTTCTAGTTCCACGTGACATGCCTCTTCCGAATGTTATTTCTCTTTAATTCAACTCTTCAAGTTTGGTTCACAACATTTTAGATCTAGTCACTAGATCTAACCAATGAATTTTGACATATAAACCTAATATCAAATCAACATTTTTTAACAGTGCTTATATTGCAATTTTTGCGAAACGTTGTGAATATCGCAATAAAGATTAGGATAACATTTCGAATAATGTAATTAATGTAAGTAATCATAATACCTCATCTCAGAGATAGGAAGGCCGAAACGTTGTGAATATAGCAATGAAGATGAGGATAACAGTCCGAATAATGTAAATAATGCAAGTAATGATAATACCTCATCTCAGAGATATAGAAGCCGAAATGTTGTGAATATGGCAATGAAGATGAGGATAGCAGTCTGAATCATGTAAATAATGCAAGTAATCATAATACCTCATCTCAGAGATATAGACAGAAATTGTCAATATAGCAGATCAATAACATAGACATAGACTTTAGGTCGTTTTTGTTGGTTTATTTCCGATGGAGACAGATTTTTAAACTATTGCTAACGCGGTGTAAGGATTAAATCACTTCTTCTATTTTGTATTTAAATTCTATTGTAAGGACCAGATTTGAGAAAATCTAAGATACACGGCATCATTCCACTGAGAGGTGTGACCCTTTCTATAAAATATTATATCCAAACAATCAACATAATTCGTTATATTGATGATGCACTACTTATATATCCTCGTGATGCTGCTTTGCCTGATCTATAGGAGGTCAAATAAACAAAATCGAATACACAATGTAAATTTTCATATGAAATTGAAGAATACAATTCCTTAACTTTCCTCGATATGAAGCTACACCGCGTTAACAACAGTTTAAATCTCGGTGTCCGTATAAAATCAACTAAGAAAAAAGATCAAATAAATGTTTATTCTCATCATACTAACAAAATAAAATCTGGTATAATCATCGGATTCTACTTAAGTGCACGAAGAATTTGCAACCCACAATATTTACATGAAGAGGAAAAAAGATGATTTTCTAAGCGTGGCTTAGATGTGACAAACGGCCAAAAGTATGGGGCACTCAGTGAGGATCGAACTTTAGTATTAATTGATGTAGAAAATCTAGCTTGCCAACCATTACACCACATTAAGGGGTACCTAATTATGAAGAGAAATACACTGAAAACACTTAATTATTTTATATTCAATGCAAAACAAAAGGCCCACAAAATATTCCAAAACAAAAATAACGGACCCTCATGACAAACAAAATGAATAAAAAAATATATCGTCCTACCAACTGTCTTGGGTATGACGTTAAACTGCATCCGAGTCCTGGGCAAGACGATAAACTACATCCAACAGCAAGGCCTCTGATCAGGAGGTTTTGATGAGCGTGGAACCACCTCTTAATTGCTGATGTTCCCAGGTTCACCCTGACTCGGGGTGGTAGCACCTGTTAGGCTCCCAGCTATGGGAAAATAGTGAAATCCCAAGGTGTGTCCACGTACTGGGTATGACGATAAACTACATCCGCGTCCTGGGTATGAAGATAAACTATATCCGCGTCCTGGGTATGACGATAAACTACATCTGCGTCCTGGGTATGAGGATAAACTACGTGCAACCAAAAGGCCGTTGATCCGATCAATCGGCTGGTCATGTCATACCCTATCACATCTAACCAATCCCAAAACAACTACAACTTACAATTAACTTTCCCACCCAAACCTTACACTAAATGTACTAACACCTTACCCCTAAAATGTGATGGAAAGCGGTGGCTTAGGGTGAATCAGTAGAAAAAAATTTAAACAATGATGTTGCCAGTCATACGTTTTTGAAACAATGATGTTGCCAGCTATATGTTTTTGAAACAATGACGTTGCCAGCTATACGTTTTTGAAACAATGATGTTGCCAGCTATACGTTTTTGAAACAATGATGTTGCCAGGGATACGTTTTAGAAACAATGATGATGCCAGTTTTTGAAAAGATGATGTTGCCAGCTATATGTTTTTGAAACAATGATGTTGCCAGCTATACGTTTTTGAAACAATGATGTTGTCAGCTAAACGTTTTTGAAACAATGATGTTGCCAGTTTTAGAAACAATGATGTTGCCAGCTATACGTTTTTGAAACAATGATGTTGCCAGCTATACGTTTTTGAAACAATGATGTTGCCAGCTATACGTTTTTGAAACAATGATGTTTCCAGTTTTTGAAACAATGATTTTGCCAGCTATAGGCTTTTGAAACAATGATGCTGCCAGCTATAGGTTTTTGAAACAATGATCTTGCCAGCTATACGTTTTTGAAACAATGATGTTGTCAGCTATACATTTTTGAAACAATGATGTAGTCAGCTAAACGTTTTTGAAACAATGATGTTGCCAGTTTTAGAAACAATGATGTTGCTAGCTATACGTTTTTGAAACAATGATGTTGCCAGCTATACGTTTTTGAAACAATGATTTTGTCATCTAAACGTTTTTGAAACAATGATGTTGCCAGTTTTAGAAACAATGATGTTACCAGCTATAGGTTTTTGAAACAATGAGGTTACCAGCTATACGTTTTTGAAACAATGATGTTACCAGCTAGACGTTTTTGAAACAATGATGATGCCAGCTATACGTTTTTGAAACAATGATGTTGTCAGCTAAACGTTTTTGAAACAATGATGTTGCCAGTTTTAGAAACAATGATGTTGCCAGCTATAAGTTTTTGAAACAATGATGTTGCCAGCTATACGTTTGTGAAACAATGATGTTGCCAGTTTTAGAAAAAATGATGTTGCCAGCTATACGTTTTTGAAACAATGATGTTGCCAGCTATACGTTTTTGAAACAATGATGTTTCCAGCTATACATTTTTGAAACAATGGTGTAGTCAGCTAAACGTTTTTGAAACAATGATGTTGCCAGTTTTAGAAACAATGATGTTGCTAGCTATACGTTTTTGAAACAATGATGTTGCCAGCTATACGTTTTTGAAACAATGATGTTTCCAGTTTTGAAACAATGATTTTTCCAGCTATAGGTTTTTGAAACAATGATGTTGCCAGCTATAGGTTTTTGAAACAATGAGGTTGCCAGCTATAAGTTTTTGAAACAATGATGGTGACAGCTATACATTTTTGAAACAATGATGTAGTCAGCTAAACATTTTTGAAACAATGATGTTGCCAGTTTTAGAAACAATGATGTTGCTAGCTATACGTTTTTGAAACAATGATGTTGCCAGCTATAGGTTTTTGAAACAATGAGGTTGCCAGCTATACGTTTTTGAAACAATGATGTTACCAGTTATACGTTTTTGAAACAATGATGTTGCCAGCTATACGTTTTTGAAACAATGATGTTGCCAGTTTTAGAAACAATGATGTTGCTAGCTATACGTTTTTGAAACAATGATGTTGCCAGCTATACGTTTTTTAAACAATGATGTTTCCAGTTTTGAAACAATGATTTTTCCAGCTATAGGTTTTTGAAACAATGATGTTGCCAGCTATAGGTTTTTGAAACTATGAGGTTGCCAGCTATACGTTTTTGAAACAATGATGTAGTCAGCTAAACGTTTTTGAAACAATGATGTTGCCAGTTTTAGAAACATCGATGTTGCTAGCTATACGTTTTTGAAACAATGATGTTGCCAGCTATACGTTTTTGAAACAATGATGTTTCCAGTTTTTGAAAGAATGATTTTGCCAGCTATACGTTTTTGAAACAATGATGTTGCCAGCTATAGGTTTTTGAAACAATGAGGTTACCAGCTATACGTTTTTGAAACAATGATGTTACCAGCTATACGTTTTTGAAACAATGATGTTGCCAGCTATACGTTTTTGAAACAATGATGTTGTCAGCTAAACGTTTTTGAAACAATGATGTTGCCAGTTTTAGAAACAATGATGTTGCCAGCTATACGTTTTTGAAACAATGATTTTGCCAGCTATACGTTTTTGAAACAATGATGTTCCCAGCTATAGGTTTTTGAAACAATGAGGTTACCAGCTATACGTTTTTGAAACAATGATGTTACCAGCTATACGTTTTTGAAACAATGATGTTGCCAGCTATACGTTTTTGAAACAATGATGTTGTCAGCTAAACGTTTTTGAAACAATGATGTTGCCAGTTTTAGAAACAATGATGTTGCCAGCTATACGTTTTTGAAACAATGATGTTGCCAGCTATACGTTTTTGAAACAATGATGTTGCCAGTTTTAGAAACAATGATGTTGCCAGCTATACGTTTTTGAAACAATGATGTTGCCAGCTATATGTTTTTGAAACAATGATGTGCCAGCTATACATTTTTGAAATAATGATGTAGTCAGCTAAACGTTTTTGAAACAATGATGTTGCCAGTTTTAGAAACAATGATGTTGCTAGCTATACGTTTTAGAAACAATGATGTTTCCAGCTATACGTTTTTGAAACAATGATGTTTCCAGTTTTTGAAACAATGATTTTCCCAGCTATAGGTTTTTGAAACAATGATGTTGCCAGCTATAGGTTTTTGAAACAATGAGGTTACCAGCTATACGTTTTTGAAACAATGATGTTACCAGCCATACTTTTTTGAAACAATGATGTTGCCAGCTAAACGTTTTTGAAACAATGATGTTTCCAGTTTTTGAAACAATGATTTTGCCGGCTATAGGCTTTTGAAACAATGATGCTGCCAGCTATAGGTTTTTGAAACAATGATGTTGCCAGCTATACGTTTTTGAAACAATGATGTTGCCAGCTATACGTTTTTGAAACATTGATGTTTCCAGCTATACATTTTTGAAACAATGATGTACTCAGCTAAACGTTTTTGAAACAATGATGTTGCCAGTTTTAGAAACAATGATGTTGCCAGCTATAGTTTTTTCAAACAATGAGGTTGCCAGCTACACGTTTTTGAAACAATGATGTTGCCAGCTATACGTTTTTGAAACAATGATGTTGCCAGCTATACGTTTTTGAAACAATGATGTTGCCAGTTTTAGAAACAATGATGTTGCCAGCTATACGTTTTTGAAACAATGATGTTGCCAGCTATATGTTTTTGAAACAATGATGTGCCAGCTATACATTTTTGAAACAATGATGTAGTCAGCTAAACGTTTTTGAAACAATGATGTTGCCAGTTTTAGAAACAATGATGTTGCTAGCTATACGTTTTAGAAACAATGATGTTGCCAGCTATACGTTTTTGAAACAATGATGTTTCCAGTTTTTGAAACAATGATTTTGCCAGCTATAGGTTTTTGAAACAATGATGTTGCCAGCTATAGGTTTTTGAAACAATGAGGTTGCCAGCTATACGTTTTTGAAACAATGATGTTACCAGCCATACTTTTTTGAAACAATGATGTTGCCAGCTAAACGTTTTTGAAACAATTATGTTGCCAGTTTTAAAAACAATGATGTTGCCAGCTATACGTTTTTGAAACAATGATGTTCCCAGCTATACGTTTTTGAAACAATGATGTTTCCAGTTTTTGAAACAATGATTCTGCCAGCTATAAGCTTTTGAAACAATGATGCTGACAGCTATAGGTTTTTGAAACAATGATGTTGCCAGCGATACGTTTTTGAAACAATTATGTTGTCAGCTAAACGTTTTTGAAACAATGATGTTGCCAGTCTTAGAAACAATGATGTTGCCAGCTATACGTTTTTGAAACAATGATGTTCCCAGCTATACGTTTTTGAAACAATGATGTTTCCAGTTTTTGAAACAATGATTTTGCCAGCTATACGTTTTTGAAACAATGATGTTCCCAGCTATACGTTTTTGAAACAATGATGTTGCCAGTTTTTGAAACAATGGTGTTGCCAGCTTTACGTTTTTGAAACAATGATGTTGCCAGCTATACGTTTTTGAAACAATGATGTTGCCAGCTATACGTTTTTGAAACAATGATGTTCCCAGCTATACGTTTTTGAAACAATGATGTTGCCAGTTTTTGAAACAATGGTGTTTCCAGCTATACGTTTTTGAAACAATGATGTTCCCAGCTATACGTTTTTGAAACAATGATGTTGCCAGCTATATATTTTTGAAACAATGATGTTGCCATCTATACGTTTTTGAAACAATGATGTTGCCAGCTCTATGTTTTTGAAACAATGATGTTGCCAGCTATACGTTTTTGAAACAATGATGTTCCCAGCTATACGTTTTTGAAACAATGATGTTGCCAGCTATAAATTTTTGAAACAATGATGTTGCCAACTATATATTTTTGATATATCTAGTAAATCCTGGATCTGGCATTATATAACTCATATTGGTTGATATGCCATAAAACCCCAAACAAACTTCCTACCAACTTTTTCACATCTTACAATTGAAAAGAGTCTATCTAAAGTCAACGTAAAATGTGTTACTGCTACATGTAAAGCAGTAAAAGACTTAGTCAATAAACAAAACAATAAGCTAAAATTTAAGGAGGAACTTACACGGTCGTCTGTAGTTCGTGTCACAAAAATTACATAGGAACAACCTCAAAAAATCATAATAAAAATTATATGGACACAAAAGTGACACATTACAAAACAATACATGAATTGTGTTGGTTGCACACCGTAACAGGACTGAGAACAATTTTAATTTTTTTAAAAATGCTACTTTGATCAAAGGAGAAAAAAATTACTACGATGAAAATGTCTATAGAATACCCTGATCGCAAAGTCATTTACAGTAAATTTGCGCTCTGGCTCCTACAACATTTCACCATTCATGGATGACCTTCTACTAGCATAGGGTGGGCTATCTATTAACAAACGTGATGGAAATAAAAAGAATCTACATAAAATCGGTTAGATAAAAAAATAATTAAAATTCCCCGCATCCCTTGTTCGCGCGCATGCGTAGTCGCACCAACATAAGAAATTTAGAGCAATGAAGACCTAAAGGACGAAACGCGTCAGAAGAAAAATTTTTCACTTCGTCATACATTTTTATCAATATTGTTCTTGATATATAAAAATATATGTTGCTATCTTATATATATAAGCCCTCTACATAATATAATTACAACCAGCACTAAATAAGATTAATTATGAGTATGGCAACAATGTTTGAAAATGTCTATAACAGCAAGATTTTAAAATACCAACATTATAATTTTTTTTTTAATTACAATTACAGCAGAAATCCTCTCTGCAGCTGCTCGGTCTCACGTTGTCTGCTGACCTGAGATGGAACAAATACATTGAGTCAATTGCTTCATCCACCGCAAGGAAAGTTGGCTCCCTGTGCCGAGCCAGGAAATTCTTCTCCCCGGAACCGATCCTCCAAATTTACAAATCAACCATCCGCCCTTGCATGGAGTATTGCTGCCATATATGGTCTGGAGCACCTTCTGTTTGCCTCGGGGTTCTTGATAAGATCCAGAGACGGGTATGCAATATAATTGGCCCTGATCTGGCTTCTCGTCTGCAGTCTCTCTCTCACAGACGCGCCGTCGCTTCTCTCTGTCTCTTTTATAAATAATTCTATGGTAATTGCTCCGATGAGCTGCTATCGCTTGTTCTCAGGCTCCATGAATTCAAGCGTCCTACGAGGCTGGCATCCCTTTCCCACACTTTCACTGTTAAAACTGTTAAATTTAG
This sequence comes from Acanthosepion esculentum, assembly GCA_964036315.1. Taxonomy (NCBI): domain Eukaryota; kingdom Metazoa; phylum Mollusca; class Cephalopoda; order Sepiida; family Sepiidae; genus Acanthosepion; species Acanthosepion esculentum. The sequence continues at coordinate 131,976,756 of OZ038485.1, forward strand.
ACGTCTCTTCTACTCCAATAGCTTCATATCTCGCACCTCACGCCTTTGGAACTCCCTTCACTATTCCTGTTTCACTGACAACTATAATCTCCAACTATTCAAATGTAACGTCAATCGACATCTCCAGTTGCATTGATCTATCTACCATCTTTCTCCACATCCTTTCCTCTATCATTCCTATCTGCTCTTGCTCCAAATCCTCTGTAACCCCTTGCGTGCTAGTGACTTTCAGCCTTGCCTGGGGTGAAAAGCTTAAAAAAATGTTTTGAAATAATTAAATTGTAATTGAAATAAAAGATTTTGACAAATGTAAATTAAGTTACATCCTTTGATAACTTAAGTTTTAAATCAACAAAGTGTTATTCATGTGCATTTACAAAAACATTCAGAAATATCTATTACGTTAGATCAGGTCCTAGCAATCCACACCTGAAGATGAGATTGAAAGTATTTGGAAAAAGAAAAAGAATGAGGAAAACTACGGCGCCTTCCTTAATGTATTTAATGTCAACATTAAAAAAATTGATCCGTGAATTTGAAAAGATCAAAATAAAAATAGACATAATATATCTAGATTATTCAACCAAAAATGTTTGAATGAAGATATGTTGCCTATATATATATATATATATATATATATATATATATATATATATATATATATGTACACGAACACACACGCATATACACACACACACGCGCACACATATATATATATATATATACATATACATATATATATATATATATATATATATATATATATATATATATATATATATATATATATATATATATATATATGAATACAGAATCTTTACAAATCCATGCGCGCTCTGTTCATTACGGATGTTGAGTTATGTCACGTGGCTCATTAGGCTTATTGTTTGGTGGAGTTAGCATTCGTTTACGCCTGTTTTTTCTAGACATAGCTAGGAAGATATATCTACTGAGGTATTCCGGTATAACCCCGCTGTATTAGATTTCCTTTGTTATTTCGGTTATCTTGTCTCTGCCAAAGTCATCTAAGGCTGCCAGCTTTTCCGTTACAATTCCGTCTGGCCCAGCTGCCTTGTTTCTGTTAAGTTTTCAGAATTCCGGGTCCGTCAGTAGTTCTGTGTATTGCTGGTTATTGGCTTTCGTCTCGGAAGAGTTCTCCAATATACTCGTTCCAGCGTTGAATAATTTTTTCCTTCTCCAATATGAGTGCTCCATCCTTTGATTTTAGGCAGTCTGTTGACGAGCATGTCTTTTGCCCTGTTAGTTGTATTTATTTGTGCATGTCTCTTTTGTTGGTAGTACAAAATATTTCTATTTCTACACATTTTTCGTTTATCCATTCCTCTTTAACTTGCCTGCATTTGGTCCTTATTTCATTGTGTAATTTTCTGTATTCCGTTCCGTGTCTTGGCCGCGTTTTCTGCACTATTGAATTCATTTTTCTCCGCGTTCATTGTGGGTTCCTAATCCGAATCATCCTGCTATATCTTCTGCCTAATTTGGCGTTTAGGTCTCCCATAATAAGAAATGACTTCCTGTCATTTGCATAGAGCCCTGGCTCTGTCCAGCATGAAAGGCTTCCCTTTCTGCTTCACTACCAGAATTATTTTGCCAAGTTGTTGGTTCCTAGAAAGCATTTCATAAATTCGCTATCTAGTTACCGTTGTTTGGCCATCTGGTCTCACAAACACCTAAAATGCTGATGTTAAGCCTGTTCATCTCTTGTTTAATATTATCAAATGGTTGAACGAAGTTAAATAAAAGAATAAATAAACATGATAATAATATTTAGTCAGGAATTATTTATTTAAAGATGTTTTATTTTAGTTAAATTATATGTGTAATTTTTAATAAAGTTATTCACTTCTCGAACCAGATTATGGGGATCATAATCAAAATTTTGGATAAGTGTCAAGAGTTCATGTTTCGTTCTGTTTTTCTTCAAGTGCTTCCCATCGTTTAAATCATTATCAAGAACTGGATGTTATCAGCATGGTAGAACAGACGCTACCCTTCAATATACGCGTAACCTATATAAAATAGTTCGCGCTGGATATATATATATATATATTATAAATTAACTGATTTAAAAATATGGTTCCTTCGCTACACAGGAATTACCATGTTCAAAAACCGTAGCTAAAAACTTCAAATTTAAATATATAATTAACTTAAAAGCATTAGTTCTGTTTCACTTTCAAGCGAATTCTGGAATAACTTATTTTTAAATTTACTGAGTTTTAAACGCACATACATTCATAATTTTTTTGTTTCCAAAGATATTGAGAAATCCAATATTTAACAGGGGTTATAGCGTGTTCATATTTATTAACTATTGTTGTATCAATAATGAGGTACGTTCGAGAAAGAAGTTAAGTGTAGGTAGGGTAGGTGTGCATTTTTTAGCGAATTATGACATCCGTTCAATGCATGTCGTCTGTTTTTTTTATCAACGACAAAAAGTTTCTCGGCATTTTTTTCGTTAAATTCGTACTTGTATACATAAAGATTCTTTCCAAAAGGGGTGTTTGGGTTAGAATACGTTATATTGAACTACAATTTTAAAATATTATTTTTACTTTTAATTACTAATAGACTATATTTCTTTTTAAATCAAATAAATATAATTTATTTACATTATTCGGACTATTGTCCTAACCTTTGTCGACATATTTATTACAAAGTTTTGGCCGTTGTACGCTCCGGCCTTCTTCAGGTGATTGGAATCTCGAATTGAACCATTTATTTCGCTCTCTTGGGTAGACTGATCTAGTTCCACGTGCCATGTTTAATGGATGTCATCAGTTATGTCCGGTTAATTTCCTCCTGAAAGTCCTCCACTGCTTTTAGCGGGTATTGAACTCACACTCTTTGGGTTCTGTCACTGGATCTAACTAACGCCTTTATCCCATTAATGTCCCCTGTGTGTTCTTAGATCTTATTTCCATTTGGGTCACTAGCACACTAAAAAGAGAATGTTTCATATCGAGAATATTTAACATCGAATAACATGATAAAAAATTAATTATTTTTAATAATATGTGCAAATGTCTAGTCTTTGCCTGATGAAGGTAGCAAGACCGGAAACCCGTGTAGCAAAATTATGAAAAATAAAACATAATATTTTTTTTAAAAAAAAGGCCCATTACAACCAAAAACGTTTGCGGTTTCTCTCTTCTTTTTAATATATATATATATATATATATATATATATATATATATATATATATATGTATATACTGTTGTTTTTTTTTATTGGAATTCCATTATTGACTTCGGAAACCTTTGAAAAATATATACATGTATATATGTATTTATTACATATGCACAAAAGATAGATTTTGAATATTCGTTTGCAATGCAGTGTTAATTACTTGCCTGAAACGTGCAAATAGATGTCTATAATCATATATTTGTTCAAGGCATTTCACAGAAATAGTCATCTTCAGAGCCACCATTGAAAGACTTCTTCCTTCCACCCCTGCACGGCACGCGATACGTCAACATTCACACCAGTCAACAAAACATCGGTTCACCAATTCTTTACACAAATTTTTATTCTTGCCAATCCATCATGTTTCTTTGGGTGACAGTTTTTCTTATTTCTATATCAATATATATATAAAAAAAGTATGAAATAAGAGAAAAATATTTACGAAAGAAAGTACACACTAAATCAACTCTTTTCTTTGCAAAGCAACACGGGAAACGGCTTTTGAACGGGAAAAACAACTCTAACAAACAGAAAATAATGAAACAGAAATGTCATTATATATATATATATATATATATATATATATATATATATATATATATATATAATAGCTTATCGGAAAATAGTTGTTACACCTTGCCAAAGCGTTTCATTATTCGACTTGAAATGATGATGAACAAATCGAAATATTGGGTGGTTACTTGAAATTCAAAAATTGTAAAAAAAAAAAAAAGACGCACCAGTTTAAGCCTCTTTTTGAATATTACTAACTCTTTCTTTTCTATTTCAGACTTATCATTTAGTTTTTGCCTGATTTTGAATTATGACACTTTGTGCACTACCCATGTTTTGACTGACCTTTGATCTTTCAACCATCTGATGAACAGTTATGAACATTCTCAAATTTGAAAGCCTTCGTAAACCAACGGGTTCCTCGCTCCTGCATATAAACACGTACGAAAAAATAAATCCTCCATTTCTCTGACAATCTCCCGCAGAGCACAAAACGCGTCGGCTAAGAATAGTTTTTAATCTTGTTTCTTTAATATGCAATTTGTTCCTCTACACTATAGCTGAAAATATTTATACACACAAATGCAAACAAACACATGCACACACACACACACACACACACACACACACATATATATATATATATATATATATATATATATATTGGCTCCTGAAAAATTAATTTCGGTTGAGCTCTGTGGGAATGAACCGTGTGTTTGTAAACAGTGACTATTAAAGCTAATATAGCAAGACTCTTCGGCAGAATTGAGTCACTGTCAGTCACTGTGTGTTTATCTAAATCTAAAAATAAATACGCTAAAATTCACCTTCATCCCTTCCGTGTGCCGACGGCTTAGTGGTAGAATTTCCGACTGATGCCAATTCAGTCGGGTTTCGATCCTAGCTAGAGGCAACCGGACGTCTAGTCACACGGATGAGCTGTGATACAGTGAAACAGTCTGTCTGTGGATGACAATAATATATATATATATATATATATATATATATATATATATATATATATATATATATATATTCATACATGTTTCATTAAATAATATAATCAAGTTTTGTCTATTTATTTTATGTAAATTCTTTTCATATCGTCTGATAAGCTTAATATCATTATCATTAAACGAAGAAAGAAAATCACAATATTGATACATATTTTTTAATCCAATCTAAGCTTTCGGCTTACATAAGCCTTTATCAAAGATGACAATTAGAGTTCAATATATTAAGCAATACACGGACGAGAAATTGATGATAGTCTGTTTCTGTTTACATGGATGATTTCCAAGCAACGATAAACACGTGTATATAAAACGCTGGAAGCAAAAATCGCGCCGCACCTCATGACGTCACACATGACACGCGAGAGTGAAAACGCGAAGTATTAAGTATGGGAAGCCGTTGGTATAAACCAAGTGCTTCTGTTACCAATTATAGACATTTAAGAATATTTGTGGAGATTTCATAGTTATTTTGTTCAAGTTAGGTTTCAACTGTTTTATGTATATAGGTTCAAGAATTTTTAGTTTTTGTTTATTGTTTTCATGTTTAAGTATAGTTGTGTTTTCAACAAGGATTTTCGGGAAGAATTGTATATGTGGCCAGGCATGTTGTTTTAAATGCCTAAAAATATTAGAGTTATCATTCAAATTTAGTGTCAAGCGTCGTGAAAGCGAGTTTGTGGTGTGACCAACATAAATATTATTTAATTCGTTGGAGATACAATCTCTCAAAGGGCACTTGAATTTGTAAACTATGTTGGTTTTTTGCAAGTCGCTAACCGGGGGAGAAGAATCATTGCGAATAATTGAGTTGGATTTACTAGATTTAGTGTAGTATATAATTAACTTAATTTTTTTGCTAGGATCTGTTGTAGATATATTAGTATTTCCTAAGTTTTTAGTATATTTTCATCTTCTTTATAATTAGTATGCATTTGATTACGATAAAGGAGATTAATAAGTTTGAGATAAGTAGAAGCAGTATTATGTACTATTTGCTTAGTATTGAGATTTCTAAGAAAGCATCGTATTTGTTCATCAACTATATAGTTTGGAAAGCTATTATTAATAAATGTTTGTTTTATATTCTTTAGTTCACTGTAAAAAATCTGTTTTGTGGATGAATTAGTTTCTGCACGATGTATTAGATTTTTTATAATTGCTATTTTGTAGTAATATGGGCATTCGCTCTTGTAGTTAAGTGTACATGAATTTATGCTAGTAGGTTTTTGTATGGCGAAATAGTAAATTTGTTATTATTTGTGCTTATCAATATGTCAAGGAAGGGAATTTTATCAGTAGTATTGAGTTCATACGTATATTTAAGGGCAAAATTATTTTGGAAACGTTTTTGAAGTTGAAGTACTTCATCTGTAATTTTAACTAACATAAGAATATCATCAACGTATCCTAGGTAGATGGATGTTTTTCTAAAAATCTGTAAATATCTTATTTTCGAGGTTCGACATGTAAAAATTGCTAAATGTCGGACCAGTACTGAACCCATAGAGACACCATCACATTGTATATATATATTATTATTATGATCAAAGAAAGGGACTTCTGTAGTATAAGCTAATAGTAGTTTCCGTAATATATTAGGATTAATTTTAAGTGGGGGTAAAGATGAGTTACTGTATATATTCTTTATAATTATGTCAATAGTTTCACTAACAGGGACATTGGTAAATAAGTTTTCAACATCAAGTGAAGCTATGATTTCATTGTCGGGTTTTTCACTTTTTAAGATTTGGATTACTTCTAATGTTGACTTAACACTATATTTACTAGGAAGGTAGAGAGTAATGAGTTTGGTTAATGTATTTTGTTAGCTGATATACAGAAGTCGGAATTTGCGATATGATAGGACGGAGAGGATAGTTAGATTATATTTTTGTTTTCATAGTGCCGTATATGTAAACAGTTCTATAATCACCAACAATTTCAGGGAGTTTTAAAGAGTTCTGTTCAGCATTATTAGCAATAATGAGTTTATTAAGCTTTGATTTTAGTTGGTTAGTCGGGTTGTTGTTAATATTTTTAAACTTTATGTGATCATGAAGTATGTGGTCAAGTTTTTTGTTGTAATCCAATTTGTTTAGGGTGACGAAAATGTTGGTCTTATCAGATTTTTTTTACAATTATATCAGGTTGGTTGCGTAGTTCTTGTATATATATATATATATATATATATATATATATATATATATATATATATGTGGGGGTCAGTGGAGACTCTCGGTCATCAATGTTTGTTGTACTCAGTACAATCTTTAACAAAATATACTATTGTTATAACTTACATGCTGAAATGATTCCTTTATTCTAACTAATATATGTATTTAAAAAAAAAAATCTGTGCTTCTTTCTTTTTATGTGCCGTGTCCTTTCAGGACGGAGGCAATCATGGCTGTCCACTTCCCCTATTCTCTGTAGCTCTCAATTGGTTTCGTCCATCTGTCACGACCACGTTCTGTCATTCCCTTGCTTAAGCCCGCCATGTATGCCATGCTTTGCTTTCCCTTGTCTCTCTTTCCCTCTATCCCACTTGGGAGTATCAGATTCTCCAGGCACTTCTTTCTCATTAAGTGGCCCTATAAATTTCATCTTTTTTTCCGTGATGTTATGTATAAGCTTCTTCCTTGTTTGCATCCTCTCTAAAACCTCATCATTGCTCACACGCTCGGTCCATGATATCCTTAGCATCCTTATTTAGAATCTTATATCTTCGTTGCCTCGAGGCAATTCTTTGGGGAGAACATCCAACATTCGCTGCCGTAAATGAAGACAGACGTCACGTAACAGCTCAGTACTCCTTTGTTTGTCACCAAATAATTTCTCCTGTCTCGCAATATTCTGTCCAGTTTTTGGAATGCACCCTTGGCCTTCCCAATCCGTCTTCAGATCTCAGCGTCGCACTTACCTTCCAACGACAAAACACTTCCCAGATATTTAAACTTCCGGACCTAAACTCATTGATTTTCTCCAACCCTTACATGTTTTTCAGCCATTGATTTTAATGACCTTTCTATTTCTTCAACTTTAATAGTACACTAGCAGCATGACCCGGCGTTGCCCGTGCTTGATTCAAAAATCGTACGACTCATACAGCAATCGCTATCTCTTGACTTAAAATATTTTTGCCCTTCCTTGCCTTTAAAGGAGTGCCCTTTGCCGTTCTGATGTTGCTACATGCCTTACTTCTTGCCTATCTCACACTGCGAATATTTTCTAAGCTCTATACGAAACATTAAATCTGTTACGAAAAAAGAACTAAACAAAATGAACAGAAAACGATCAGCTTTAAAAAAGGACACGTAACTGGAAAAACCGAACGAAAAAAGTATGTTAACAACAAATTAATTGTCACACCCAACCCAGTTCTGCAGAATCAACGTTGAGTTTAAGCAAGCGAATGAGCCAACTGGAGTAAAGTGCCATGCAGATTTAATTTTTTCCCACTTGTGACGAATGCAGCTATCGATTTTATTTTGCATGCTAGCATGCTAGTTAGCATTCGTGTCAGTCAGCTGTTGGCTCTCACGCTGGCCAATAGAATTTTCCTGCCTGTTCGTGGCAGCCAGCTATAGGCTCTCACTCTGGCCAGTAGAAAATGGCCGCTAAATACATGAAAACTGCCGTAGAAGCATGAAAAAATCGATTATTTCCACTATCGATGGGAGTTGGGAAATGCAAAAATCGGTCTTCGTCTTTTAACTAACTTGCAGAATGTGCATAAGAATTTTGGTGCAAATTCGTCGAAAATTGCGGACGTGCATTCATTACACACACACACACACACACACACACACTTGCTGCCTTTTATAGATAGAGATTAGTTTATAGTACTTCTCATAGGTTTGCGTGTATATGATTTTTTATTGTTATAGAACACAACTTACACCAGACAGAAAGCCTGTTAGTGTGTGAGGAAATTAATCCTAATCTATTTAATTATTTCTTAAACTGTGCGATGTACTTATAAGCACATATGTACAGAAATGGGTCTAGAACATTTATCGATAAAAAACTATATGTCAAAATGAATCTACTCTTTGAAAACAACAAGAAAATGATCTTTCATCAGAATCTATAGAATGGTGCCAGAAAATCACAAAGAGGTATACCAAATAAGAAATACATCACTTACCGCTTCCAACAGCAGCGAAAACAAAAATGCATAACATATGTAATGAGAAGAGAAAAATAATGATATAAACAAGCTGTTAACTATTCGCAACTAAATATTTTGAAGGAAATGGAGCAAGGCGAGGAGAGTAAGGAGGGTGAGTCCAATCTCTCCCATTTATTGCCATAACCTTTTCATGATATATTCGGGCATTTCGTAGTCTTGCATTTTCATGTAAGAACAAAATGAAAAGATTCTGTAAATGTTTCTGGTTGACAAGAATAATCAGAATTAACTGTTTTTATTTTCGTTTAACAATTCATGATAGGCAGCTCACATCATATCCTATTTAAATCAAGGCATACATTTCTTGGGATGTAGTCCTGTTTTGGGGATGAATTCTCTTTCTTTTATTTCAATGGGTGTATCTATTTATGTTATTGTTGCATATTATTGTAGGGAACAAAAAATCTATTCTTCAGTGACGAGCAGAATGTGTCTCTTTGATTAAGCTGAGAAACATTCAAGTCATGAGAGACTCGTTATACAAGTTTAGAAGGAATCTTATGATCAAAGTTTCACTTCTTTTGCTTAGGTTTCAATTGAATTATTTTCTGCAATTGAGTTTCCATGTTATTTTCCTCAATATTGACAGATCGAATGGAATGTTGAAAATAAAAATGTCCCTTTTGAAACTTGTCAAATCATCGTTGGCATGGCCAAACACTTTATTTTCAGAAGCAGAATTGATATTTCTTGTCACTCCACTGCTGAAGAGATTTTTTTTAATTCATACACGATAGAATATCTTCTATGGTGCTGATTTAAAATAATGTTTAAAGACGAGAATCGAAATACAATTTAAGTACACTGACATTATGTTATAGGCAAAGAAAGAAATATTAGAATGTAAAATCTAATGGTCGCTTTACCGTAAGTATTCATGCTACCTTCAAAAAGATCATTTAAGAAATCTGAGATGACCTTTCAACTGAATATATATATATATATATATATATATATATATGTATATATATATATATATATATATATATATATATATATATATATATATATGCACGTTTCATTAAAAACGACTGACAAGCTGCTTTTATTTAGTTTTTTATATAATTTCTCGTGTGATCTAACAAAGTTTTTCTTTTCAGGTGATAAATTATATAAAAACTGTCCGAATGTTCATTTTATCCGAGCGTTTCGTTTTTAATGGAATGTGCATGAAAGAAGGATATACTTTCTTGATATGTATATAATATGGAGAAAACAACCGAAAAGTTGCAAATTAAAAAAAAAATTAATGTTTTATTGTGAAACTATTTATTTACATTTATATATATATATATATATATATATATATATATATATATATATATATATATATATATATATATATCGTTTCTATGCATTTAATTGCACATCGACTGGTGAATATTTCGTTTATAAGCAGGCCGCACGTGGAACATAACTTCCTTTTTTTATTTATTTAAAAATTTGGAAAGACAAAATGGTGACAGAGTGAAACAAGAGGGTGGGTTTATATCAGTTTGCTGATTGTATGTGGTATCCACTAGAATATCTTTTAAGGATCGATATTACAATCATATATCCTCTTTTACTAATACAAGCAAACGCAAAATGGCATCACTTTCTAAATACTTTTGGAAACTGAAGGAGGCAAGCAAAACACCTAAGGTTAAATGGAAAATCTTAAACAAACCAGAATTTGCAAATCTTTGAACGAACCTTGTTTTTTATATTTGGAGGAAAAATATGTATTATTAAACTTTTGAACAACAGCCAATGATTAAATAAAATATTTGAAACCACTGTTTACAATATTGCTAAACTTACAAATCCATAACCCTAAACGTTTAAAATTATATCTAAAACCTTTAATATATTTTCTAACCTCTTATATATTTTTCTAATAATATATCTTAGATTATGATTCTTAAATTTGTTTGTTTGTTTGGGGTTTTATGGCATATCAACCACTATGGGTTATTTAATGTCAGATCCAGTATTTACTAAATATATCAAAAACGTATAGCTAGCAACATCATTGTTTCAAAAACGTATAGCTAACAACATCATTGTTTCAAAAACGTATAGCTGGCAACAGCATTGTTTCAAAAACGTATAGCTGGCAACATCATTGTTTCAATGTGCTGGAAAAGACCTGGAAGTTCACTATTTTCCCACAGCTGGGACCCCAACAGGTGCTACCACCCCGGGCCAGGGTGGACATGGGAACACCAGCAATTAAGAGGTGGTTCCACGCTTCCTCAAAACCTCCTGATCAGAGGCCTTGCTGTTGGATGCAGTTTAACGTCGTACCCAGGACGTTATGATTCTTAAAGTTTTTGAATGTCTATAATACTAGTAATAGTATCAGATAAATTGATTTACATCCATATTTATTCTACAAGTTATACAGTCCGACATAAGTCTAACTTAAAAAGTAATATGAATATTCTATACTTTTATATACCTTCCTACTTATGTCTTAAATTCTGAACTAAAACTTATTGTCTTAAAAAAAAAAATAACTTATGTATTCAACATACAAAGAAAAAACTTCACATCTTAATTTATTAATTTGCAAAATACATTCATTGATTACAAAACGAGTAGCGATAATTCCAGTTTAAATATACGCAATTCAGCTCTGGATTCGTATTAAAGTTAACAAACATTTACAATTACTATTATAACCATCGTTTGAACTTATCCCTATTTCCTATTTCATCGTCTTACTCTCCCCTATTCTCATCTTTCCTCCCCCACCCCTCACTCTTAGGAGGCCTTGACCGATGTTGACGATTACAAAAACTTTTCGGGTCGAGCCATCTTTTTAAAAGCTCAACAATCCTTTACCAAACTGATATCAACAAACACTATTCACTCTGTCATCTCTCCTATTTTGTTATCCTTGTACGTCTCCTCTTAAAAAAGTACCGATATTTTTTTTTAAATAAATAGAAAATAGGAAGTAATGTCCCACGTGGGGCCTACTTAAAAAAAAAATTGTTCATAAGAATTTTGGTTCTCATCAGTCGAGGTGCAATTAAATGCCCAGAAAGAAAGTTGCATCATTGCCGTGAGTAAATTATTTTTGTCTATATGAAAAATTATAATACATATATATATATATATATATATATATATATATACATATATATATATATATATATTATATATATAATTTTTTCATATATATATATATATATATATATATATATATATATATATATATATATATATAAACAGAAAGAACAATCAGATTTATAATCCATTTCGTTAACATTCATTTTTAGAACCAGTGAACGATACACAGTTGAGCATATTATTGTAATATTATTATTTAAAGATATGTACTCATCGGGACACAGAAATTACCATGTTTGGGAACTAAAAACTAAACTGTAAATTAAATTAAAAATTAAAGTTGTTGTTCCATTCTCAAGAGATATTGATAAATTTAATAAAAAATGATTTACTTTTTTTAAGCTAAATAGTATTATATATTTTTAGTCTGAGGAGGAAGGGATTCCAATATTTTAAATGTTGCCGTTTTGACATATCAGGATACAAGTTAAATTTAAGATGGCGAAGTGTGAATATAGGTTAAGGGTTAGGTGTGGCTTTGTAATTACTGCCTGTCGATACTGACTTCCTTATATGAGGACATGTCATCCTGTTTGGTTTTCGGTGTATACATAAGATCCACTACAATACATTGGCATTTTACTTCCCTTTTTTTTTGTTTTTATAAAATACACTAGGATTTTCTTGAAGGGTCTTCAAATATTATTAAGTCATATTTGATATATTTATATTTTTATTTATAAAGATCTAAAATAATATATTTATTATATTTCTTAATATACTAGATTCGGTATTGTTAAAATTAAGATTAAAAATTTAGGAATTTAATTACGCATTTTTTTACTTTCTAATTTGTGATCAAATGATAGATATATAATTATGATTTTTTTTTAAATTAATTATGTTTTAAAGTAAACATAATCCAATGCCTACAAAAGACAATTATTTCTTTTCTTTGATTTAATAAATCTTTATTCTTAAGAAACTTAATAACTTATGAATTTCCATGTAGGCGCAAAGGACATGGGTCATTTAAAGACCTACAGGTTCTCGTTTTTTTATAATTTCCATTTTACTGTAAGCGTTTTAATTGTTTCTTTAAATGCCAGAAATATTTTGATAGGGATGTTTGATTACGATACACATTATTTTTGAAGGAAGACAGATGTTGGCCCACCTTATTTTAAAATGATGTCTAGTGTTAAAATACAATGTTTTTAATATTAGGATTCTCAATATATGAGATAGTACGTTTGTAAACTATAGATGGTGTGAGATATTTATTATTCAATGTAGTTATAGATAATAATAAAGAATGTACCTTCATCCATAGAACAACGAATAAGTATAAATTCTGCATATGAAAGAATATTCTATTGACCTATCGGACATTATAAAAACAGAATTAAATATTTCCGTTAACATAAATACTGACTTGGAAGTAATAACAGCGGAAATAGCATTGATGAACATGAAGAATGTAGGTCCAAGGATAGAACCCTGAGAGAAAACTGCATTAATGTGAAAAGATCTAGAAGACTGGCCGTTCTACACTGCTCTAATTACACGACAGATTGTATCACGTCAAATATTCGACTAGACACGTCATAGACATTTAGCTTGTGAAGACGGTATGGATGCCAAACTCAACCAAATCGTTTCGGGACATATAAATTCACAGCCCAAGTTTCACAGTTCTTATTTAAAGCTTGATAGAGAAATTGAGACATTTAAGACATCGGCGGTTTATGAGCAGAAGCGAAAGTTGCACTTTTGTATCTTAAAGTAGGCCGTGGGAAATCATTTAAAACTAACATTTTCCGTTTAAGTTTGTTTACGTAATCAGGGAATTTACGAATCGATTTCTGTTCAAATTCTACCCTGAAAAATAACAGTAAAAACATTGCTTTGTCTGACTCATTTTCTACTGCTCCTCAATCCTTTCCATTAATTTAAAAACATCATAATTATATATCTATCATTTGATCACAAATTAGAAAGTAAAAAAATGCGTAATTAAAGACAGAAATTACTTTTAGATTGTAAGAATGTTATTCTTAGGTAAGAATGGTTTAGTGATAAAAGCCATAGCTGTGGGAGAGGACGTGGAGTCATATCTTTTCCAATGATATTTTGCGAGTAAGGGATTATAACAAATTCAAAGGAAATTGGAAACCGGGTTTCCAATTAGAAATGCCAAGCCATTACATTATCCCCACCTCCAACCTTACAGCACATAGGATTCGAAAACCATCTAGGTACTGACTAGAAGTTGCTTAACTTTGATGATCTTACGGAAATCGGTTATCAAAGTGATGCAATTCCTATATATATAATACTTTTATATGTGAGGTACTTATTGGAAAGTGCTCAATATCAGCACTCTCTCATATATATATATATATATATATATATATATATATATATATATATATATATATATATATATATATATATATTTATTATAATTTTATCATATAGACAAAACCATTTTACGCACAACAAAGATGCAACTTGGTTTCAGTGCATTTAAAATGCACTGAATATCTGAGTATATATATATATATATATATACTCAGATATTCAAACACTAATAACAATAATATTTCTGTAGCAGACATTTATGAAATAAATTGTCAAAATTGTTCCTCCAATATATTGGAGAAACAAGCCTAAATTTAAAAAAACGCATCTATGAATACAAAAGAGAAATCACAAAAAACAACTAATGCATTAGTCAAACACAGAAATAAATTCAACCACATTTTTGATTTTAAAAATGCTACACTCATAAAAAAAAGAAAATAACTCATTCAGAAGGAAAATCCTCGAGAGTGCCGCCATTGAATATTACCCAAATATCCATCTACGACCAGGCTTTTTCCCTATTTCACCTTACCTAAGAGAATTACTACTCTCCCAAGCAAACGTACATAACTGTATCAAGAAATCAAAAGAAAATAGCTGAATCCGTCGACACAACAATAAAAACAATATTTCCACAAGTGACAGTACTTGACATAATTTTCAGTTGACAATATGAATATAATAGCGCTTTCTATATTCTGCCAGTTGCTAAGGGCATTGTGTTTTGTTATTAATAGTTACTTTGTTTTAATAAATTCATTTCGTTTTTGTCTTAAAAAAGTCAACATTGGACGAGACGCGTCGTCAAATATTACAGTTTTTCTATTGTTTTTACACACACACACACACACACATATATATATATATTTATCGCCTGACGATTGCACTAGCATGAAACAGACTGTCGCCTTTAAGTGCTGACTTCCATGTCCACTTTTATATTTACAAACGCTCTATCTCTGATATTGAGCACTTTATCCCATAAATATAGCACACTTTAAGACTATATTTCTGCATATATATATATTTATATATAAATAAATATATGGTAAAGGCATTCTAAAAAATCTAAGTTCCTGTTCGTCAATTTTCTTCAGTGGAAAAACAATGCACAGTGACACATCCACTTTTCAGCAGAATTGGCCATAGCAAAAGAGGCGAAAAATAGGTTGAGACGACGAGAGACCAAGTAGGATCCGAGTTTCTCTCTTCTAGAACGATGTCCCAAAAAGGACCGCGTGTCTTTAATTCCAAAGAGGGTCCTAAAATAAGTAGGGATCCCTTACCCCTAGATTGATAACTGCGCGCCTGGACAATAATCTAGGTAATGCTACGTTCCCACACAATATATATATATATATATATATATATATATATATATATATATATATATATATATATATATATATATTGTCCGTTGACTCCTATTAGACGCTCATTCCCGTTTTCACATCCCACCCGCGTCATGCACAGAAAAACTGGCAGGAAGCCTGTTTAGACATCAACCATCCATTCATGAAGCAAGTTGTGCTTGGTTACATATCAAAAGTAGCCTATATATATATATATATATATATATATATATATATATATATATATGTAAATTGCTGATGCCCGCAGAAGGGTGGCCGGAGAGTTTCGCCGATGAAGCTCCGGAGTGGAGATACTGAAAGTAACTCAGATTAGTCATATATATATATATATATATATATATATATACATATATATATATGAGTAATAAAATGATGCTACAAAACCACGGTGAGCAATGTAAAATATAAAATAATATATATGGAGAAATATACAAAAGCTCAAAGGACAGTTTTAAATTCTGAATTGAGTTTCTTGTCCTTTTCAACCGGCTGTCCATTGTGAGACCACCCACAAAGAAACGGCGTGTCCATTTGAACCTACAAGTTACGAAAAACAATGAAATATAAGTATCTTTTATATGCATTGTCATTTTGCATTTATATAGAGAGAGACAGATACAGAGAGATGATAATGATGATGATGATGATGATGATGATAGATGATAGATCGTTATAAAGAAGGAGAGAGAAGGACAAGCAGAAAAAGAAAGATTAGGTGAAAGATAGATATGCTAAATAGGCATGGAGTCGACGCATCGAGTTGCAGCCACATTTACATTGACCTCTTGCTCTCGCAAAACATAAATCTACACCTTTGAACATCTTTCTCATTGACAAATTTCTTGGCAAGATATCAGGTCACAAACCTGTCTCTGTATATGTCAGAAAAATGAGTAAGTGTGAGGACAACTGGGCAAAGAGGTCGCCTATTACTATCTTAACACGCAACACCTATACACACACACACGTATACACACAAACACACACACACACACATATATATATATATATATATATATATATATATATATATATATATATATATATATATAATCTGATTTATATTGCTTTATGATTAATATGTGTTACAGAATTTATAGACGCAGTCTGAATTTCTGAAATGAGGAATTATCATTATTTATATTATTTGCGTGCAAACTATTATACTCATCTTTGTTGTTATTATCACAACGTATCGGCCGTTCTTTCTGAAATTCATCAGGCGCTTGTCAATACTAGTAACAGTCGAACTGGTAGATCTTCCTCGTTCCAGGTCTAGAAATATCTCGTCTAGATTTTATTTGGTACTACTCATTACGTTTCCACTAAATCTACATGGAGCCCAATTACTGAGCTGCCAAATTCATGAGCCAACAGCATTTACCCTTGGAGAAATTGATGTTCGTGTGATGTCCCCAGTAGCGGCTATTGTTACATATATTGGTTGTAACGCTGCTGGCATTCATTATCCACTACCGAACTGTGCTTAAATGCCCTAACCGGTTTCCATAAATGGTCATCAAGCATCGATTAAGGTCACTGGGCATATTTATTTTCCATAAACTAATACAATGATATCGCGTTTAAGTTAATAAAAAGAAATATTGTTTATATTTTTCTATACTTTTAGTGGAACAGTGCTCAAAACCAGATAAAACAATGTGGACATTGTTATCAGCACTGCTTGGTAAATCTCAGATTCTTATAGTCAAATTGATTAGTTCTCTCTCTCTCTTTCTTTCTCTGTCTGTCTGCCAAGCTCTCTCTCTCTCTCTATATATATATATATATATCTATATATATATATATATATATATATATACAGGTAAGATGAGAACATATATATATATATATATATATATATATATATATATATATATATATATATATATATATATATATATGTGTGTGTAAATTGTCGCCGTTTGACATTTTTAAATTCGTGTATGTACGTTGTTTGTTTTGTTTTCGTTTTGTCGACTGCAGAGCATAAGAGTGCCAGTTGGTCACTGTCTGTGAAAAAAGAACCATTTCGCAATTAACACCGCCAGAAATTTTGAAACGGTATGCTGTACTGCTGAGCATTCGTACCGGAAGCTCCAATACGAACATTTCAGAGGGTTTGGGTGTCAATCTAAGGATAGTGTAAAGGATTCCAAAAGAGATGTATGAGCCTAATGGGGATCACTCTTAAATAACTGATAACAAAAGAACTTTTTCTGAGGGTTTAAGGCTCAATACAGAGGCTTACATCAAACGCCATCAAAGCTCTTCATTGTTCTTCCCTGTAGTAAGATCACATTCTGGCTGCTATCCATGCACCTTGTAATCAATCATGGCATTTAAGCATGCATTTCTTTACGTCTATTTTGATTCAGCATCATTCACACATGATAACAGTAGATTGGATTTAACGTTTAGAAACGAAGAATTAGTTTTGTATTTGAACAGAAATGCATTTGAAAATTGTCTATTGAGATTTTAATCAGAATTGTGATAAGATCAAGATATAGAATCTTACGAGTTCAGTTCTATTTATTCTTCTATTATTAGTTTTTGATTTTTACTGTTAAGTTTCCTTTTCAAGTTATTTTTCCGTTTTTTTTTATTTTCTATACCCCACTTCCAGTATTAATCTGTTTATTTTTTCTACGTGTTATTTTTTGTCTTCGTTTATTTTTTCTTTGTTTATTTATTATGTGTTATTTATTACGCCTTCGTTCTTTGTCTTTTTTTTCCTTTTAAATATCCGTTAAGTTTTCTGTGTTTTATTTGTTTAATTCTTCCGTGTTCTTATTTGTTCTAATTTTTTGTGTTTATTTAGTCTAATCTGTCCGTTTTTTTTTCATTTTTGCATTTCGTTCATTGATGAACCTTTTTCTTTACGGCAGCCATGTCGGATGTTTTTGTTTAGTTTATACGTTTTGTTTGTCTCGTATTCGTGTTTGTAGATTGTCTTTTTTACTTTTAAAAAGATTTCTTGTTGATTAAAGTGCTTTCTTTATAGTTTACCTTATTTTGTGTCATTTTGTTGGGGTCTTTGTTCGTATAAACTTTGTATAAACTTTGTTTTTGGTATTTTCGTTTGAATTGTTGTTTTCTGTACATTTATTTTTTTCGTTTTTATTTGATTGTGACCTACTGTTCTTGTTTTTCTTGTCTGTAATTTATTATAAAAGGTTTACCGTTTTTTGTTTCTGTTTAAATAAAAAAAAAGGTCCATAAACATCTTTTCGGGTCTAAAAAGAAAAAGAAAGTCCCACCCGATAAGGAACAGTAGAATAACCACGAGGATGTTATGGAGAAAACAGTCGACGACGGAAAAAGCCAAGAGCAGGAGGTTGTTGCCGAGACTAATATTTCCAATGAGAATATGGTAGCTGGAAACAGGACGAAACCTGACGAATCTAAAACTCACCTACACCAACAAAAGCAGAAGAAGATGCAAAAACTGAAGACAAAAACGTCGTGGTCGCAGAGACGCCCTCCTTGTTAGACGCCCCCACGTAAATGTTCAATAAAAGTCACGGAGTTCCTCGGGAAGGCCAAAAGTTACGCACATCTGGTGACAGCAGATGGTCTATTGATCAATGTAGAGGAATTAAAGAGAGTTGAGAAAATAAATGTGTCATTCTTTGGATAAGTGTCCGCGCAGAATTTGTCGGTCCACAAAAGACATCGTCATTAAATCACTAATTTCTCTGGGGATCAAACCCCAGAGGGGGGTCAAAGTAAAGGGACTTTTCATGTGGGACGTACTCATACACACGCCTACTGACTGTGAAGCCGCTTCCAGTCGTGATCTCATAACCAAAGACCTTATTCAGCGTACAGAATATGAAGCCCCCCCCCATATCAGTATTTGAGGTTCCTCCTCAGATCATTGGCGAGTACTTGGCCGCTTATCTGTGCCAATTTGGTCAGATAATCAGTGCTTCCTCTGATGATTTGACCGGGTGATTTCGAAATCATGATAGACCAGAAAGCCTCTCTACCAGTATTAAGGGCGTCTCTTCGAGCACCTACTCTGAAAAACTGCCTCAACAGAGGATAACATACGAGCCCTCTTTTGAGAAAAAAGGGAAAATAGAAAAATTAAAGGAATCCTTAAAAGATCATCCTGGAAAAATTATAAGACAATCCACATCAGTTCCGTCTCCATCCTCTAAATAGGCCCCTGTGGCTCCACCCTTAATTTTGTAAACAATAACCCTGACCCCTTCCAAATTAACTCCACTGAAAAAAGTTCTCCTCCTAAATTCCCCTTAAAAATAACCCACTCCGTCCAAAATTCCCAATCCATCTCCAGTTAAAATACCCAGCAATTCACCACTAAAAACTGAACCACAAAAGAGACAACACATCCTTTCCTCTGACACTGCAGAACCCAAGAAGGAAAAAAAAAGTAAAACATAAATCAGTTTTCAATGGGGGGAAGATGTGTGTCGGTGGAAAAACACCAATCCGACAAACCTATCCCGCAAAGCGAAAGTCCTAAAAATTCTATTAAATTTTTAAAAAAATAAACAATTTAGACATTGAAAATCCAAAATATTTTCCCAAGGATAAGCCGTAAGTGCGGGACATGTTTCAGAAAACGTCTGGGCCATGTTACGCGAAGCTCTTTTGATATTTATCCGCCGTTAGCTTATTTTGATAATGAAAATGAGAAGAAACTAAATAAACTCTGTTCAGGGAGGCTCCTGCTTTTAGTTAACATCTGGGGTGTATAGAGCTCTTAAGCTAACTTTTCCCCTGGTCATCGGCGGCCTGTCTCCTGATGGCACCATCAAAAATGTGATGGGTAATGGTTCCATAGGAGAGGCCGTCGATGTCCTAACCCCGGCCATGTTCAATGCAGGAGAGAAACCGAAATCGGTTTTCATTATGGCTCTCTGTTTAGCAAGTATAAATTCCCGAGGCCTGAGGTCGGAGTCTCGCAGGGCGAGGCGCATTCATGACCTTCAGCGCATTCATGACCTTCAGCTCCTCGGGGTGAATGACTGTTGTGTGCAGGAGACCCGGTTTTCTACTCATGACCATGAGCACATTCTATATAGGTGGTTCTCTCTCTATTCAGCATGTTTTGATGGTTGCTCGAGAGGTGTTTCTTGACTAGTGAGCAAGTTTTTGAAGACTGCGTGTACTCTTGACTTCGCAGATCCGGCGGACAGGCTTTGCGTGCTGGATGTTACCATAAAGTATAAGGCTGTTCGACTCATTGGGGTTTATGCGCCCAAGAAGCAATTTGAGCGGCCTGCTTTTTTTTCGGCAGATCGAGCAGTTTTTGACGACATCTCGTCGGGTAGTTTTAGCGGGGGGAATGGGATGCCGTCCTTGACCTCGACATAGATCGTAGTGGGCCAAAGTCGGGTACTGACAACCGAACTGTGAAACCATTTCGGGACATTATCGACAAGTTTGATCTTGTCGATAAGTACCTGAATGAGCACCTTCGGGAGGTAGTTTGGACTTGAACAAATTGTGGCGGCTCGCCTGCAGGGGTGCTTTCTAGCTACCTCAATCGGGTCTTAGTTAGAAGAGTCGATGTAGGACTCTTAAAGTACCCAAGTTTTCATCATATAGTTTATTTATATCATAGGCTTGCCCGGATCCGTGTAAACTTAGATATGCTTAAGGTTATGTTGGCTGGCTACTGGAAATTAAACAGCTCATTATTTAGTGAGCAGAATTTACGTGACCAGCTGATACTAATGATACAGAGGGAATTGACGGCGGCTTTGGTTGGGAATGCCTGGTGGGACAAATTACAATGCAAAATTAGAATGTTTGCTGTTAATTTTAGTCGTCGACTCAATCTAGATAGATTAGCGACGCAAACGGCTTGTGAGCAAAAATTGACCGGGCAGTTAAATTTCGTGATAGTGGGGAAATAGCTTTAGGTAAGGCAGAGTTGTCCACCTTTCGTATCAAGAAGGATCAATCTCTGGTAGTTAGGGCTAGATTAAAAAGAATGTCCTCTGAGGCGACGAAAATGCCCGCGGAATTGCGCGCAGAGGAGAATCGGAGCACGTCTCGGCGACATATCGCGTGCGTCACATTGCCGAATAAGGGGATTTGAGGCTTTTCGGGATTACTTACAGGAACTTTTAATCAGGGAGCCCGGACTGAGACCGGCTTAGTTCGACGCCTATTTAGCCGACTTTCCCTGCCTTGGGGCAGCTGAAGCGGCTGGGTGCGAGGGTCCCATCACTGAGTCGGAAATCTGGGAAGCGTTGAAACAGGTTGCCCTGGATAAACCTCCGGGACTAAATGTTCTTCTCTACGGAGTTTACTTAAGGCTTCTGGTTCTGTCCTGATCTCCAGCTGGATATGAATTGGTCGGAGGTACAAGGGAAGGTCGAGATCGCAGTTAATCTGTGGTCTCGGAGGTATCTTTCCTCGAAGGACAGGGCGGAAATATGTCTTTCACACATCTACCCGATTCTCTTTTACCGACTCTCTGTACTTCTACTTCCGTATACCAAACTAATTAGTAAGGCTCCTGTTCTCTTTCTTGTGGAGAGGTAAAGCCGCTATGGTATCTCGGGACATCTGTTGCCTTCATCCATCTGAAGGCGGTCTGGGTATGCCTAGCATTGTGATCCGTCAATATATGCTTCGCAGCGACTTCCTAGACCGAATGTGTCGCGAATCGGATGATGAGGGCGCCTTCTGGAAGGAATATGGTCGTAAGAACTTCCCATTCCTGAGAAGTGTGCACTTGAGCAAGGAGGAGGCCCACCGTTTAACCCGAGCTGAATGCTCCTTCTATCACGAATGTCGTCGTGCTCTGAAACGCCTCTTATGGGCGTCGGATAGCCTCTCCAACGTCCAGGCATTGTCTCGTAGGGCATTATATCAGCTGTTGGTCGGGGGGAGTTCCGTTCGTGATAATCTGATTGACGAGCTCGGTCTTACAAAGCAGGAGGCTCTCTCGATATAGCCTTGGCTACCCGGGCTGAAGGAATTCAATGAAGGGAAGAAGTTCTCTTCTTCCCAACTGATCTTCTTCATTAAGCATCAGCTTAAAGTCAAGATTAGAATGGAAAAGCGGTGGCTCACTTCATCAGAATTTGGCAAAAGGTGGGTGGATCTTGCGCGTTTGTGTCGAGTAAAAGGGACTGACTTGGAGTGGCATTTTGATGGCGGCTTGGCATCAGGATTTTGTTCTTTCTCGGTTGAACTTTGGCAACCCATCCCGAAATTAGGATAGTTTAGGTTTTGTTTTTGAATATTTAGTTTCGCTTTTTTTCCAGTTAACTTAGCTGGAGTGTGTATGCTCATTGGCCCCTTTTAATTCTGTCCCTATTTTACTTTAGTTTAATTCCCCATCCCCCCTTGTTAGGTGGTCAGTGATGTCAGTTCTCTGGAGGATGCGGGGCGCCTTTCGTTTTCGCTTATGTGTTTTTCGTATTTGTTTTTGTGTCAGATTGAGTCCGTGTCAGTGTGAGTGCTTGGGATGAATGGATTTTTTTATATTGTTATAGTCCCGCATTGATTTCGTCCAGTTAACTGATGTTTATGCCACATTTAAGGATTGGGTTGGGGGGTTATTACTAACATTATTTTGTTAAGTTTCATGTAAATAATTTGTATTCATATCGTAAATGCTCATTGGGACTAGTTTTTAAATTGTTGTTTTATCCTGCCCCCACAAATACAATGAATTGTACATATTGGGTATATGTAGAATTTTCAAGGAGACACGAGGTATTATGGCGGATGTAGTAAGAAAGGTAAGTAAGAATGCGTTGTTTCAGGTGTTAAGAATATTGTTTGAATGTCTGGGTCAGTGTTTGTGGCTAAGTAAGTTTAAAATTAAGACATATGAAGACCATCCTTTTTCCCCACCCACCCGTTTTTGGCCATGTGCCACATTTTATATTTTTTTACAATTATATTTCAGTTGGAGATTCGTCTCCAACTGTGCTGGTCAAACTCTCTTCCTCTGGTCAGAGAGGATCTCCAGACGAGGCTATGTCGATGGGCAGAGTCTTGGATCGAGAAAGAACTACCCAACCTCGTTTTACACGGAGAGTTTTTGGGCGAGCCTACGGGCTCGATACCCCACAATAAATTAGGATTTATGTCAAATCTTACACGTGGGGCTGTTCGTAAATATCCTGCAGTTGGAGATTCGTCTCCAGCTCTGCTGCATAAACTCTCTGTCTCAGGGCAGAGAGGATACCCCAGACGAGACTATATCGAAGGGCAGAATCTCGTCTCGGGAAACAGCTACTCGACCCCGTTTTATACGGGGAATTTTTGGCCGAGTCTACGGGCTCCGATACCACACATTAAATTCGGCCTTGTGCCAGAAATAACAGCGTGGGGCGGTTGGTATATATCCTGCAGTTGGATATTCATTGTGGAATTCACGTGACTCACTTCTAGCATTTGAATAATTCTACGCGCCGCTGGCGAATGTTGTTTTGTTCCTGTCCTAAGTATTATTGTTCATTTCCAACCTTCGTTTGATTATTGTATTCAGTAACCTTTCCCAGGTTACAACAAAATTAATTAAAATTACCAAACTATTGCTATAAACATCAACGACCTTTGAATTTTATTAATATTCTGAATTTTTAAACATATAAATAATATAAATGCGTTGAATTTCTCAGGTGAAACTATCCTGTTTCGTGTAAGGATTTTTTTCGATCTGTTTATTATTTTCTCATTTAAATAATTTTTATGCATAAAATTAAGGTCTGCAATCTCTAACAATTAATTTACATTTGGGCCGAGGTTTGCTGGCGAGAATTTGCCAAAAACAATTCTTTAAACAAACTTTAAAATATTGCCGATTCGAGATTTGTTTTCAGATTTACTTAAATAAATGCAAATTTTTAAATTAATTAAGCTTTAAAGACTATTGCTGTGATCATCAGTTGGTCTTCGGTTTTCATTAATATTCATCTATTGTGAAATTTATACACACTGATAGTAGGAAATCACTCACGTAAATAATTAATTAGGTTTTCTGGTAAATAAACGTGGGGAAATATTTTTTTAATTCCAGTGCTGATTTATTTAATTTTTTCATAGATACGAAGACGCAAATAAACAAATGGAAGAGCGTCTAACGTTTGATGTTATTTAATATTCTTCGATTTACTTTTTATTAGGTTGGCAGTAAGTCCTGATTCACTTAAGAAGCGGAAAGAAAACAAAAATTATGGATCAACACCAACATTTATTCTTCACAATAAAGTCCATCATTCTTGACGATCTATTGCCAGCGATCAGCCAGCATAGGAATCTGTCCCAGATACCAGTCCGCTGGGTTTGAATAAAAAGAAAAACGTAAATACGCTTCCTTTACTTCATCAGAAGTTTTAAATCGCAGATGAAGTCTGCCATTGAGCGGAATAGGTCATCATCACTCAGAACAACATCGGGACTGAATGGTGAATGTGGAAGAATCTCAACACCGTCCATCTGTTTGAAGTTCTCCTTACTCAACCTGGCAGTTTGTGGCCTCACATAGTCTTGCTGAAACAAATACCCACCTTGATTGTCCAAAATAGGATACGCCTTCTTTAGTTTGTCCCATGTGGCCTAGCTACTGGCAGTACAGTTTAGCACTGATGGCGCGTTTCTGTGGAACAAGCTCAAAATGCAGTACACCTTGGAATTTCCCCAAACAGATACCAAGATTTTTTGTTTTTCTCACCTTTTCATGAGTGAATCAGGACTTTCGGAATAACCTAGCAATTATGTTCACGCGATGATGGTCGATGTTAAGCGTGTTAATTTTTATTTAAATTAATGAAAATATCAAATTTTATTACAACAGATTCATCTTCTAATTTCTCATTTAAACTACGCATTATAAAATTGCTAATTTTAAAAAAATCCAGCTTTCCATTCGAATTGAAGTAACTTTACAAAATTAATTTATGCTGATTTATTCATTTAAATGAAATAAAATAACTGATTTAAATACAGATTTAAGTAAATTTTTCAAACCAATTTTATCAGTCGTAAAATGATTGGAGCCTGCTTGAACTTCTATTTTTTTAATAATAAAATCTTTTTAATGCTTCCAAAACAAAACAACTCTATTTTTGTAATCTTAGAGAATCTCTTTTGTCGTCCCCTAGCATGGCTGATGCTAACCTCCAGCGGACCCACCCATTCTTCCTTCTCGGTGTCATATTTTCTAGTGACATGAAGAGAACATTTATATTGAATCACTTGCTAAGTTTAGGAAAGTTGGTTTACAATGGAAAGTTGGTTTACATTGTTTTGCTAAATAATTTCTATCACCAGAACCTTTCTTGTACACTTATATGGCTACCATTCGTTCGTACACCAAATAGTCCTGCCATATTTGGTCTGGTGCTTCTGCTATCCATCCACAGATTCTTGACAAAATCGAAAGGAAAATCACCGTAACGCAACACCTTTCTGCTTTTTCTATAAAAGTTTTAATGGTAATTCTTCTGAGAATCTTTCCTTTTTGGTAACTAGAATCGACGAATCTAACCGCGGTACTAAATTGGCTGATAGATTTCCAGATTTTACTGTTGAATTTGCTAGAGGTACCCGTAATTGCTATGCTAACATTTTGCACCTCTCGCTTTTTGCGAATATTTGTTTTCCTCTGTCCCTCTTGCCTTTAAATGGACCTGTGAGTATCAAATTTGCCAAGCCCTCTTTCCTCATTACGTACCCTAGAAATGTCAACTATCTTTCTGATGTTAAATATAAGTGTACTTTTTGTTTCCATTTACACTAAAACTTCATCGTTGCTCAAATTTTCGGTATTCTCAGCATCCTCCTGTATAACCATATTTCTGTTGCTTCAAATCTCTTATTCATCTGTGACGAGATTGTCCAGCATTCATTGTCATAGAGGAAAACTGATATTACATATCAGTTCAATAACATTTTTTCTTTCTAACGGAATATTCCTATTCATTTATAGTTTAGCTTTTGGAGGGCATTTTTTCTAACTTTCCATCTCGTATTTCAATCGACAAATCACAAGCATTTATTACACTAAAGTACATAAAGAAAATTTCAGATCAAAAGATGTAGTTTTATAAACCCGACCAAAAGTGAACTAAGTAAAAATAAATAAAATAATACTAGAAAGAATTAACACAGAAGTTAGGGGTAAATCAGTGAAAAACGCGGAAATGACTATAGACTGGATTCGCAACCTAAAAAAAACAAAACAAATATAAGTGCAAATTTATATAAGTAGGTACAAAAGATTTCCACCTTTCTGTAACCAAAGCCATGATAGATAAGGTCATCTCCTTAAAGGTCTCATAATCTTAAGAAACTGTGACAAACAAAAAACAAGATAAACAATAATAATTTTTTTCCAAAATTTGGATATCGACTAAGTTAGAAGAAGTAGATTTCCTAGATATCACATTCAACCTAAGAAAAATTAGATATCAATTAAACGAAAACCTAAAGAAAAACTACTTTATATACACCCATCTTCCAACCTAGCCGTCATCAGTAATCAAACAGGCCTCACAATGAATTAATCGCAGGTAATCTGACAATTCTTCCAGTGATACTTTCTTGAACTTAGTGAATTAGGTTTACGAAACAACTCTAAAAGATAGTGAATTTTCAGCAATATTTGCATACACACCACACAGTATAAAAATCCAACAGGACCTCATATGTTCCAAACCACCGCACAAAAAAAACGTAAAAACACACTCAAACTCAAACTAAAAATAAACTCATACACAAACAGTTCCCTGGATCAACCACTCTCCACAAGATATTCACCAAAACAGTTGCACAGAAAACGAGTCACATATAATAAAAAGGCAAAACAGAAAAACCACGAACAACCACCCGCACAAATCAAACCCACGTGTAAATGCACAATAAATAACGATTGCCCCTTAAATACCAATTGCTTACAGAACAACGAAATATACCAAGCCACTGTAAAATCAGCAGATAACGATGAAAAAATATACATAGAGGTAACTGAAGGACCCTGGAAACAAAGAAACTATGCACACAAAACATCCTTTACAAATAGCAAATACGTGAACAGCACAATTCTTTTTTAACCAACATTGGAATGTAAAAAACAGAAAGCAAATCGCACCAAAATATATATGGAAAATAAGAAAAAACATCAACCCACAGCAATAAATTCAAAAATTTTAAACTCAGTCTGGAGGAGAAAATAGC
>OZ038485.1:132007173-132077173 GCA_964036315.1 Acanthosepion esculentum
TGTATAACTATATGATACATATATCAGTTAATAGTCACTGGTCTTATCATGGTATCGTTTGTCTGCCTTTCAGCAGTACCCGGCACAGGGATTGAACACAAAAACGCGTTAACCAACGTTTAAATCCTCTCGATTACACCGAAAATTGAGTACTGCTGCCATAGCCACGCTGGAGCTGTCCAGTCTTCACTTTCAAGTCAAGAGTTCAAAAGCGTCCACACAGCCTTGTGGGTGATGAATTATTTTAAACCCTAAAACCTCTTACCCAAAGATGAAACGTCAGAATCCTCTCATTCTATTTCCGTAGAAAATTTTCCTGACGTGCTACATTCTTTAGTTCCACCTCAAACCAGCCATGTCCCGTATTGGGAAATCATCCCCCTTCTCTTTATATTCCATTAGAGAAAAGGAACTCCGACAACAGACAGCGTCTACCCCTGAACCGCTACGTTAGGGCACAGACTCCTTAGAGGATGCTCTTCCGACAACCACACTCATTCGATCTTCAAATCTAAAGTTTCCCATAAATATTCATATATTCCTCCTGGTACTCTATACCACTCATACAATAATCTAATTCAGTCACCCTCGACCTTGGCCTTTTCTTGGGGAAACATTGTTAACTTTGCGTTCCGAAAATTGATATTCCCCTGGGAATCTGCCTCCCACGACAACTGATTTACAACTGCGCCACACTGCGTGTTATACACTCTCTATGAATTAGAAGAGCATTTGGAGGGAGAAAAAGAAAAAGTTACCAACTATGTATTATAAGTAATTTAAAAAGTTAGGAGTAACAAAATACCCCATGTAAGAAGGAAAAAAAAGGACATTCATATCTTTTAAATATAACTGTCCCTTCAGAACAAAAGCGATCATGGCCCTCCCATTTTCTTTATTATGTGTTACTTATTTGGAAATAGCAGTAAGTTATTTGTTTCTCCATTTTTTCGAAGACAGATTAATCCATCTCCAACACTGGATGCCAACCAAGGCTAGAGAGCTCAATCTATCCTGTGATTTCAATAATTGCTAGGTAGGTGGCAGTGAAAGTGAAATTGAACCTGGTCGCCGATTCTACTTTCTGTAGCGTTAACCAGTAGGCTAAACCCACATCTAAAAATCCAATTGCCTTGTGCTAAAGTCATTAAACATTACTGAATAGATAAACATTTAGAAATATAGTTGAGACATGTATAAGGTCAGCTTGGTGGCAATGGACGTTGTATCACCAATTGGCTTCTGGTATAATGTTTAAAGGGACAAGGAACATTGTATAGTGCTAATGTTTATGATTGGAAGAACTTGTTTACGTTTTAAATAATTTTCTTTCTCTGAGATTGAACCTCGAACCCTAGTAGCGTCGGGGATGTGTAACGAACACATCGTACACAACTGACCATGTCTATGTGAACTGGGTGTCGCGCGGTTAATGAATTAAAATAAAAGCACATTTGCCTTGTTTCAAATTGGAAAAGAAAGAAAGATAGAACGAAAGGGCGAAATTGTTAAAAGAAGAAGGGGAAGAAATAGTAATTGAATTGAAAGAGAAGTTGATAGAAAAACCGAAATAAGAAAATAGAGAAGACAAAATAAAAATGTAGAAAAAAAGAGAAGAGAAGAGAGATGAAGCTTGTGATAAGGGGGTTTCCATGATGATAAAATAACACTTGAGAGAGAGAAAGGAAGAAAGAAAAAATCGTCAGCAAATACTGAAGTGAAGTGATTTGTTAATAATGATTCTATTGGATAATTACGATGATAGCAGTAATGAAACTTAAATGAAGACACGCTGAAGCCAACCCTTAAAACGGAACAGAGATAAATCCATAACAGTTATTACTAGTGGGCATCGTGACCAATCTGAAACGGAAAGAATTGTTGGCTCCGTGAAAGACAATTACAGATGCTCTGTGCCACATTGTAATCCAGACACGAAGACACAAACACATACACACCGAGGTATATACAAATTCCAGAAAACGCATTCGCAATTAAATATAAAATCTTTTACACACACCCTAATACACAGATGCCATTACACTGCATACCCGTAAAACATAAGTTAGCACTCAACCCTACCTACCTAACTATAACAATCAGTTATATTTCTAAAAGACATCTCAACCTGGAATCACAACCACATTTCTTCTAGCACAGCTTAGGCTTTCTGATATTTCCGCACAGTATAACTTAAAAACGAAGACCGTGGAACTTGTTTAAGAACTGATCGAAAACGCTTGGGATAATAATTATTACGGACATTTTCTACACTCTTTTAATCCTACAAAAAGGAAAACTGTAAGAACATTAGAAAAACTTTAAAGAAACTCATAAAATTGTCTTTGTTACATTAAAGGAAACGTGTATAAAAGAAGGTTGCTGCCCAAAATACAATATATACAAGCGTGATTAAAAACGATTGACAAGGTCTTGCGATTAAGTTTCATTCTATTTTTCTTGTGTTCTCAAACTTCATCGTCAACAACAACTTACTGATCCTGAAAAGCAATATTATTTATCAATCCCGATGTCTCAAATCAAACTCATGAATAGTAGTTGGATATACCACTACATGCCAATCAAGAAGGCTCACGTTATGTAGCTTAATTAGGGCTCATTTAAATACACAGGAAGCTACCAAACTTCATCCGCCAAACACTCGTAGAAAATACAACAGCAATAGACCCATCCACGTGCAGGCTAACAATAATAGAAGCATTAATAATAATAAAAAAGCCAGCACATTATAATATCAACTATGAGCACGGCCATAACGTGCAGACCCTTTTGCGAAAGAGAAAACATCCCCAGCATTCTAAGTGGACAAACAGACTGGCAATAAAGCCACTATACAGTTACTTATAATAAAAAAGAAGCAAATCATCAAAGCAGGTGTATTTCAGTTTGAACAGTATTGGTAATTAATTTACTATTGTTTACCATAGAATTTTATTGTTATAAACCAGTATTAACCAGAGCCATTCAAATAAATTGCTATACTGTTGATTAATTGCTTTTTCTTAATTGATACTGTAAGTAACTGTATAGTGGCTCCTTGCCACCCTGTAAATAAAAATCTACATATTCAGTGAAATAAAAGAAATTCATTGATAATGGGTAACAGAATAGCTGTACTGGATCGACTGCAGAGACCATTCGAAGAGTTCTTCTTCACTTCATATCCACAAAAGAAAACACGTATACGAACACAAGAAAAAAGAAATTAAAAGCATAATCGAAGTACTTTGTCAGCCGTCTTTAATGAAACTTGTATAAAAGAGGGATTGCTGCCTAAATACATACATACATACATATATATATATATATATATATATATATATATATATATATATATATATATATATATATGTATATATACAGAGACACACTGAAAAGTCAATTGGCTGATTATGCATTGAGTTATATGCATATAACTTTGAGACATTTTATCGTATCAGCCCTAAAGTGTGCCCCCATGGACTTGATCATATCTCTGCAATAGTCCTTCAGTAATGTGCTCCTGAGTTGGCTTCTGATCACTTTAAACTCTAAAATAAATGCCTTACCTAATCTTGCATCTCTGCATATTTGAAATGCTCTTGTTTCTGCTTTTAAGAAATCAGTGGCATCTACTGGTCCTTCTAATTATCGCTCTACTAATCTTCTACCTCTTTTGGACAAAGAGGATCTAATCACTTCTGAATTGATTAAACACCTCATATCACAGTGTTTCCTTTCAGATAATATGGCTTTTATTTTTCCAATTGAACTGCTTATGTATTAACGATTATTGCCGAAAGAGTCTATGAAACTTTACATAAAAAAGGTTGTAACTCGAACTGTTGCTTTGGATATCTCGAAGGCATTTGACAAGGTTTGGCATACTGATCTTCTTCACAAGTTAAAAGTTATTTATGGACGAATATTTCAATTGAAATCAAATCTTATCGAATCGCGAAATGAAAGTTATCTTAAACGGCCACTCTTCTCGATCATTTTGTATTAAATAGACCTACCTTTTTACTAAATATCGTACTGTCATCAGTTATCATCTCGGTATCTATACTGATGACACAATTACTTATTCCTATTTATCTTACCGTTATACCGTTAGCTGCCACCGTTACCGTTTACCGTTAGCTGCCACATCTCATGTGGTACTCCTGCTATATTTTTAGAGATTCTTAATAATATCCAAAAAAGAACCTTCAATGTCATTGGTCTTGAGCTGGTATCTTGATTCCATCACTTTCCCACTGGCGAAACGTAGCTTCCCTCTGCCTTTTCTAAAAATAATTTCATGGTAATTGTCCCAGTGACCTTTTCTCTATGATCTCTAGATATTATAACTTTAAGTGCAGTGCTAGAAGGGGGGCAGTGAAAATCTCTAGATGTAACCATCAATTCTATGCTAGCAGTTTTTGTCTTGCACTTATGGCTTCTTGCTTTACAGTCAACTTTGATTTGAATAGATTTTGTTTTGTAACAAATATGTATATACAAGAACAAAAATGTTATTGGGTTTTCAAATTTTAAAAATGCAAGAAGCTCATAAATATCCATTACCTTACACGAAAGATCTTGGCAAGTTATGGAAGACGCCAAGTGGCATAAATAAATGTCTAATAGACGAAAATGAGTAAATGATATAATTGATTTTTTTATTATTATCACTTCATGTGTTATATATTTTAAATAACATGAAGTCATGAATTTAACCGTTTTATTTTATTTTTCAACATTTGATGTATATAGGCTTTGGAACGTAGTAATTCTTTCAGGAATGCCCTGATAAAGGCCACCATAGGACGAAACGCGTCGACTATGATGACTTCTTTCTTTTGTCTTGATTCACATTGTTCTTTACAGATATACACTATCGGAAATTATACACACACACACACACATACATATATATATATACATATATATATATATATATATATATATATATATATATATATATATATATTAATACATGTTTCATTAAATAATATAGATAAGTGTTGTCTATATATTTTATGTAAGTTTTTTTCATATAGTCTGATAAGCTTAATACCTATCTATATTATTTAATGAAACATGTATTAATAAAAAAATGCTGCCTAAATAGACACAATATATATATATATATATATATATATATATATATATATATATATATATATATATATATATATATATATATATATATATATATATATATATATATATATTAAAATACAGGGAAACCGCAAACGTTTTGGGTTATAATGTGGATTTGTTTTGGTATATATATATTATATTTTATTCTTCAAATTTTTGCTACACGTGTTTCCAGTCTCGTGACCTTCTTCAAGGAAATTAAAGAAATCAATTTTTAAAGGAATATAATTTCTTTTTGTTCTTTTAATATATCATTGGTCATTTTCTGCATTTGTAGTGAGTCTTGATCTCATTAATTTTGGCTTTTTAGAATATACATTCTTCTCTCGTTGGAACAATTATTAACTTGTCCCTATATATATATACATACATATTTATGGATATATATATATGTATACACAGAAAGATATATATATATATATATATATATATATATATATATATATATATATATATATATATATATATATATATATATATGGCTGTATATGTGCTGATTGGGGTCTGTCTATGTGTGTGCATGTATCAGTGTCTGTCCGTTGAGGGTCTCAATAATTTCTTCTCGTGCATATATGCACATGCAAAAGAGTCCCTTTGTGTCTTTCGAAAAGGAAGGGACGTGACGATACGACTTTCGTATTTTCAGTAGGAACGTTATTGCCGAGAAACTCATCAACATTTATGGCATCGTAGTGCGACGTTTCATTGTCCAAGCTCAATTACTTCCCTTGTAAAAAGTTCTCTACGACCATTTCTCTCGCTTTTCACGCGACCCTTTCCCGAACCAAAATGGTCGTCGATCGAAAAACCGGAATGTCAGAATTCGCAGCTAAGTCTGTGGAAATCATTTAGCCTGGGTTTTATATCTTCGGCACAATTTGTCGACAAAGGTAGTTGCTTGCATTTCTCCTGCTTTATCTTTTGAAAAGAACCGGTTGGAGTTGGTGGTGACGTCGACTCGCGCGGAGAATACTCGCAGGACCGGTGACTATTCAACAACTCTGTCAGTGTCGAAAGAAGAGGAGCTTGTTTTATTGTAATGAGCACGGCAGCCATAAAACCTTCAGCGTTTGTTTGATTGTCATGCTTTTCGCCTGCGTTTAATTCGATTATCAATTCGGATCGGATTATGCGTTGACCATCTATGGAAGGGTCCCCTCTCTCTCTCTCTCTATCTATCTCTATCTCTCCTACACACATGCATCACATACAACCATGTATATAAGTAAATCAATAAGTCCGTAGGCGTAGGATGAAACATAATTTTACGCAACAAATATATCAACACAGTTTCTTTTCTTGACAATGCATTTAATTCAGGGGTGAATTTTAACCATTAAGGTGAATAAGACATTGGAATTCACGACATTTCATATAAATCGCAATCATTTGTTTAAATCTGCGCAGAAAGAAGTGGTTTTCATCTTAATAATTTCAGTTACTAATTGTTCACCAGTATAAGGCTCGAGACCAACTCAAGATAGAGGTTTACTCACTAAGATTCTTGTAAGTCTACGTGTATGAGGTAAGTAGTGATGAGTATGAAGATAGGTAGGAAATGTTAATTCTATACGTGAAAACTTTATGATTGTAGCGATCGGGGAAGCATTCTCTGGGGAGATTGGTCCACAGAGTAGCAATTCTCGGGAAGTCGCAGTCCAAATGGAATTTCTAATTAATAGAATACGAAGGAAATGGGAACTATTCGTCTGTGTCTATGGAATGTAGTTCTTAACTTGGAATGCCTTAAATGTTTCAACCAATCAATGTAGCATGTCAGAAGTATTAATTTTTATGAATATATATATATATATATATATATATATATATATATATATATATATATATATTACTACTCTGTCCTGGACATTGAGTTCTACCTGGATTCTACCCTTTTGGAAATTTATATATATATATATATATATATATATATATAGTTAAAGATTTGGGATGGATATGGGATTGGCATTTTAAAGGTAAAACAAGGACGTAAACAATGTAATAAAGATACCAGCTTACCTCGGTATGGATTCCGGAAATAAAAAACCGGATGTAGTAATAAGACACCATTATATAGAAGAGGAGTGTGAAAAGCCCTGTTTTCATTGGCTGACGCTGACTGACATGTGTCAATAAGAACGGTGGAAGTCCAGCCTTACTAGTTTAATTTCTGTATTTTTCAATGTCGCGGTGCGTAGCACGATGGTTTCAAGGAGGCGGCCTGTTTCACCTAGAATCAGGTCGGGGTTGCTGTTGGAGCCGATATGATGCGAAACCCGAAATCGGCGATGAGAACAGTGCATCACTGAAGACCACCCTTGATGCATCTAAAATGTATGACTTAACTATATATATATATATATATATATATATATATATATATATATATATATATATATATATATATATATATATATATATATATATATATATATATATCGGCCACTAATATTATCTACATATATACATATATATATATATATATATATATATATATATATATATAATTATATTTAGGAGTCTAATATTTGTCCATGCATTGAATGCTGCTGCCTCATCTGGCTCTGGTGGTTCTGTTATATAAGTCGTAATTTATTTATTTTAATCGTAAAAGCAATGTAAATTTTTAATTATTTTATTTTTTGAGTTTTTTTTTTATTAATAACAATAATTATTAGCTGGCGTGATGAGACTTGATTAGGGATGTGAAAAAAAGGAAGGAGAGGAAAAAGTTTTTAAAAAAACCGGAAAACATATAATTACCTTCCGAGTATCCGATGATAGGGTATCCACACAAAAGAAAAAAAAGAAAAAAATCCCACGTAAACAACTTAAATAGAGCTCACACCATTGTGATTGGTTGTTGGTCAACTTCCAATCAAATGCGTGATAGTGGCTTATGGTTTACCTAATATAAGTCAGTGTCTGCAGGCTGTTAATTTAGCATGGGGGCATCGGAGACTGACCACCTCTGATGGGGTCGACTTGTTGATGGTAGTATGATGTTTGAAAGACCCGAAACTGCCCAATGATCGAATTTAGAACATCACTGACGATGCCCTCTAGCGCTAAAGAGTGTATATTCAAAGTAGAGATTATTGATAAAATAGAAAGAATCTGCAATGTTACTGATCCTGACCTGGCATCACAGCTTCAGTCACTTTCCCATCACCGTAACTTATGTTATCTGTGCCTTTTCTACTTATTATTATATTATAATTATTATTATTGTAATTATTCTGATGAATTTTCTTTAAGTGTAGTACTAGATTGGCAGCTAGGTCTCATCATTACACAGTTGAAATTACTAGATGTAACCGTAAATGTTCCTTCTCTCTTATTTCTCGCTTGTGAAACTTTCTTCCAGCTTCTTGCTTCCAAGTCAACTTTGATCCTTTGAATGCAATGTCAATTGTTATCTTTTGACATCTTAATTCTCCTTCTTCTTCTTCTTCTTACTTGCGGTGAAATGATTAAAAAATATAAAATGTGAAAACGATTTTCTAATCGTAGCATGATTTTGGTAGTTAGAAACTTATTCACCGTCATATTAAAGATCACTGTACCCCGACTAAATCCGACAAAACAAAGAGGAATATTCATTATTATTATTATGTTCAATTCTACAAACGCTTACCTACAGACGAAACATCATAAGACTATCACTAGCTATTTTCTTGACAAATGTTCAAACAGGTTGCATTGCTTAACTCCACCTGTTCAGTCATTTACAGCTAGCATCCCCCACGCCACATACACAGACTTGAATCCTCCTCTTCCCCTTCGTATTTCATTTATGAAAATAATGTTCTACTCAGACATCGTATGCATTTTTATTAGGAGAACATTTCAATTGATAATTCTAAGAGTCGACTTTACAATCTTTTTTTTTCACATTAAGGTTCCCTCATTAGAACACCCGGTTGCCACTCCAGGTAGAGGGTTACGATAAGGGGTAGTTTATAGGGATATAATGGGAATAACGGTTAACTCTAGATTTGTTCAGGTTAAGATTCTAGTGATCGGGAAAACATCCTCTTGGGATTCTGTTCCACAGATCAGTGGTTCGCTGGAGGAGGCTGTTCGAGAGGAACTTGATTCTTATTGGTGGAATACGGAGGGAATGTGAGTCGTTCTTTACAATGTAAATGACGTGGCGGATCCTTGCTATCATAGCTAGACCTGGCAGAACCAAGGAATGTAGTCCGTATGAGAAGTTTCCATGGAAATAGAGATGGAGCTGTAAGAGACGCGCTACAACCTGCCTGTGAGCGCGTGGTTACATGGTGGAAAATAATTCTTTAACCCCAAGGACTCGGAGACGATTTTGAACTCTATCAAACTGGAAATTGCGGACTAAACAGCCCCCGAACAAATATGGCAATCTTACACTATTATCGGTTTGATCTAGCTCTTATAAGGGTAGAGGATAAAATGGGGTAGTTACTGAAGCGGTAAATGGGAGCTGAAACTTTTACCTTCAACTTTAGTGAGGAATGGAAGAGCCGAGTTCGAATCCCAGTCAAATCCATTACATTCACTTACGGAAAAGTTATGAATCATCTTCTTCCCCAGCTATGGGTAAATAGTAAGACAGACCGGGTTCTATAGCCTTGGATGGCAACTGATCTACCGCAGAAAGAAATGGCAACCTACTGCGGGAAAAAAATCTGCCTCGACACTCATGGATCGAAAGATACATGATCGCCTAAGCGTGTACCACGTATGGCACATAAGTGAGCTTCGAGCCCAGGCATGGGCAACCTTTTTCTAACAGTGGGCCGCACAAGGGACTGTCTTCATAATGTGGGCCGCATTACTAAAAAAAAACTATTAAGGCAAGTTTTCATTAAAGATACCGCCGCCATTTTCCCAACCAAAGAGCATGCACATAAGATTCTCCCTTAGAAATGGAGGAAAAGTAGATTGTTTTGTTATATTCCATGCTAATAGGAATATATACTTGAAAAACACTGTGGATAAGTAAAGGTTAATTTTAAAAAAACAATAAAATAAAAATGAATGTAACAGTTATGCACAAGGTCGTCGCAAGTCAATCCAGTAGTGAGTGTTACTATTGGAAAGTCGGTAGATGTTGCGTAAGTCTGAGTCATACTCAACAGATCCCAGCTAGAAATATTTATCAGCCTCCCCACAAGGTAGGATGTGGAACAAGGCCGAATTTAATGTGGGGTAATCCGAGCCATTATGATTGGCCAAAAATTCCCTGTAACCCTGCATAAACGGGTTCGGGTCTGTGTACCTCTCCGAACGAGACTCTTCACTTCGGCATAGCCTCGTCCGGGTTCCTGTCTGCTCGAAGGCAGAGAGTGAGACAGCAGCTAAGAGCTGAGTAATAGATCCCAGCTAGACTCTGTAGTCGGTGGACTTACAGATACTTATAGGCAGTTACTACCTATAGAGTAGTCACTCATGGGAGTGACATGTTATTCCATTACATCAGGTTTTATTTTTTTTGGAGAAAAGATTCCTTCTATGATTAAGAAAGACTGAAGTCTGCGTATAATATCATCATTGATGACAGATGGATAAACACACGCTGCTGTTTGATTTATTTCTGATTTATTCTTCAAAAATATTTTTTAAAAAACTGTCTAGTTATTCTCTAGAGAGAAAAAGGATTGTCATTAACATTTCCTGTTTCTGAAGCAAAAATCTCCCTTAGTGAAAATCGTCCGTAGTTCGAAATGCTCACATTACCTTCAACCCAAGAAACAGTGTCCTTAATAATTGTTTTTGTAGGCCACTGTGCATGAAAGGAGGTCAGTGAAAAAGTGAGAGCGAAAGGAAAAAAAACAAACAAATATAAACCTTATTTTTCTGAAGAAATTAGGCATGCCATTCAGAATGCCAATCGAGCCACATGTGGCACGGAGCCGCAGTTTGCTGTTCTAGCACATTTAAAAATCGAATGCGGTTTTAACACCGATGAAATTTGAATATGAATGCTGATTTTAAAGGAAGGTAAATCTTCCACACTTTGAAAGCGTAATTTCTGCTTTCCTTTTGTCGGTGCTTGTGTTCGGTTTCCATGCAGAATTTTCAAGAAAAAAAGTTCCTCTTTAATTGGAAGGTAGGTACGGAACAAACTAAACGTGCCCCTACTTATCTAAGCAGAGTGAATATCAATAAAGCAGTTTAGGTACTAGAAATACAAACACATTACGAATTCTTTCTTATAAGACTGTAGTATCGACACATAAAAGTTCAGTGTTAGTATAGCTGTCAGTTCCAAGCTCATTGATTAGTCCGGACTGCAAGCAATTGTAAAATTGGAGAGGGGTTTATACGCATTTAGAACGGCCTCCCTTGTGCTTTCAAACAGTTTGGAAAATGTGTACCTTGACTCGTCCATAAATCTTGGCTAATGGAAATACATGCAAGGAGTAATCACCATGAATATGAAACCGGAGGGAGAAGATTTTTATTGTCCGATTCTTCCCTGCATTTTGTCCGGTTGAAATTTCCTACATTTGATTCAACGACCAAATATTCCATAAAGGTTACTTCATCTTTTTAACTATAACCTTTGCTTATCTTGTAGATCAACAGACAAACTATCGTCAGCTGAATTTATGCCACTTTCTCTCTTAAGCTTATGTAGCGGAAACGATTGCTTAATATCTTTTTCACTGCCGATACATATTACTAGCTTCGTTCCTCCATTATCTATCTATCTATCTATCTGTCTATCTATCTATCTATCTATCTATCTATCTAACTACCATGGAAGAAATAACTTTTAAACAAAGTTCAGTTATATAGGCCTTTTAAGTGCCATGCATCTTTAAGATGTAGATGATCTTGGCTCTCCACAACTTCCTATGTTTTTAACTCTAAGTATTTTTACACATCTCGCTTGGTTACTGTTCTGTCTTCAGCAGGGTTAGGGTTAGAAACTCATAAATTCGCTGTTCCCTGTGTTTCTCTTAACGTCAATATCTCTTGTAGGTATTAAAGCCTCTTTTCTTCATTCTGTAATCCAGACACTTCAGCTGTCTGTGACCGAAATTATCAGCTTCCTTGTGGTTCCTATTCTATAAAAACTTCCTTTTTGCTAGCATATTTTGTCTATTATATCCTCAGCCACCATCTTATAACCAGTTCTCATTGGTGCTTCCAGTCGCTTTATTTAGAAGGAGACTCTGCAATTATCTTATAGTAGGTTATTTTTTACACAGCAGTTCAGAAATCACTTCTTTTATTCCAATGACAATGTCCTTTCTCTTAATACTTTGCTTAATTTCTTGAAAGTACAGCTATGTGTTTGATTTTATTCGTTTTCTACAGCTTATCAACCCTTTGCAGGTTATTTTAACCCATAAAATATTTTTAGATTGTAAGAAACGTTTTGGCGATAATAATGATTTAGTCATGCAATTCTTACTAATTAACCCATAGATGAGGGAGTGAATTCATAACTTTCCCAAGGGTATTTACTCGTAAGCGAATATAACGAACTCAACTGAAATTGGAACTCGGCTCTGTGATTAACAATTCCGAGCCATCATCAATTACACCATCCACACATCCAACGGCTTGATTCCCATTTGTTCACCTATCTAGGTACTGAACAGGCGAGATCTTGCTTAACTTCATGGATTATACAGGAGCCAGTGTTTTCAAATAAAAGTGACTAGTTTGAGGGAATTGAATGTTTAAGATTTAAGGATGGATTAAGCAAATAGTACTGACCACGTTAGATGTTTGTATGACCAATAGCTGTGTTGGTATGCGGCTGGGCGGAAACAAACGACCACTCTTCTCACTAAAGCAGCGAGGGTTTAAGTGTCTAAGATTGCGCCAGCAAATTGTCTTACATTTGTTTGTAAGTCTGGTGACATAATGGTTGTGAGTTCAACCCCAGGTCTGTTCAACCCCAGGCCTTGCATTCAGTGGAAACGTGCGAACAATAATTCGAACACTGATAAATAAAATAAGAACGATATCCCTAGACATGAGCAGTGGAACGAGAACAGTTTAATCCCTGTGGATTAAAAAAAGCTTCAGTTTGGAATACATTATAGGTTACCCAAACATACACCTGAGGAAGGGTGGAGAACACAACTGACAAAACGTTGTGATCATATCAACAAAGATGAGGGCAATAATGCTTATTCGGCATAATTGGAAATCCAATGTTTCAATCCCACTTCACTTATTATCATTAATGTAACTTGAACCACTTCACTATTTTCTTGAATCATTTTTTTCGTGAGGCGATTTGTGGTTGAGGGGCACGATCAACATTTCGGTACACTCCCAATATTCCAGATAAACAAATCCTGACAGCTGATCTCTCGTCTGACCTCGCTCTAACAGCTGAGTGTCGGAAAAATATTGAATGCCACAAAAGCCAAACTAGAGACGTTACATCATCCCCGATGGATTTTCATCTGTTGTAATGAACGGATGTTCTCTCAGTGGATCAGCGTGCATTAGGCGCGTACTGAGATTTAAGCTCTCTTCCCAAACTTCAAGTGAAATCGTAAATACGGCGCATCACTAAAGAGACTGGGAAGATTTCGATTCCCTGTACGGCTCCAGTAACTACCTGACTCCTGCTATTCTCTAACTTAACAAGAGCCAGAACAAGATGAGAATGGAATATTGCTGTTATATATGGACATGAACTGGCCTGTCTTCATTTTCCTATATCGTTAGAGTCCAGAGCCATTACGCGTCCATGTGGGTGATGAATTGTTTCGCACCTTACAAGCCCTTTCTCACAGACGAAACGCCGCAAGCATCTCGCTGCTCTATCGATGTTTTCCATGGAAAGTGTTCAGGCGAACTGCATTCCTTCGTTCCAGCAGTACTCCCCTTCAGAGCTACAACCTGTCATTTACAATGTAGCGAACCCCCATCTCATTCCCTTCATATTCCATTTGTGAGATGTAAGTTCAATTCGAACAGCTTCTTCCTACGATTGTGGGATCGACTCTCCATGAGAATGCTTTCCTGGTCAATACGATCTTAATCTGCCTAAATCTCGGATTAAACGTTATCTTCGCCATATAGCATCATAAATGTTAACTATTACTCGTGTGACTTTTGGGCCTTGTACAGAATGAACATTAGTGTAAAAAATGAAAACTGAAGTTGTTTGAAAAAGATCCACGTTTCCTTCTGCAAAGACGACTAAAGTAAAGTCAGAAATACCAAACACTTCAAACACATCCCTATTAAAAATTGGTACAGAAGATGATGAAATCGAACGACCTCTAGCGTAGCTTAGTCTTTCCGCCCAACAATGCAAAATGCGAAAAATCAAAACATTAAAAGGAAAAAAAAAACTTCAGTCATAACCTCGCCAGATTGCTTTTTTTCATATGGATGCTATTCTTGGAATGAAGCCTGCTCAGAAATCGCTAAAATGTCAGCTGTATTCAACCGCATTCTTTGAGCGATTGCTGGATAATGGTGAAGACTGTACTTCTTGAAGATTTTGGACTGACGCTACATAATCGCAAGCAAAATACTGTACCAAATAACATAAACCACATCACTTGACTTCCAATAGCAGGAGCCGCAAAATGGATATCATATGTCACTCAAAGAGAAAATAATGCCAGAATTAAGATGTTGACGGTCCACATTAATTCAAACAAAAGGTTAGGAAGGAAAGGGCCCATCACTACTGGATTGAAGAAAGCTATTTTCCTAAAAAGAATCGTTTTCAGAGACAGCTTTTATCAATTTCTCCCGAAAACAGTACTGGCTACTCAATCAATGAATGCTGAATGTTTCCTTATAAGGAAACGATTATTACTATTACCATTAACATTGCTTTTACAATGCAAATACAAATATTTAACTGGCAGAAATTATGTACACATACTTACTTATGTTTTTTTTGTTTTTTTGTTTGTTTTTTGTTTTGTTTTGCAAATACTGTTGGAACATTTAGGTAAACTTGATATATTTGGGAACGATATTAGAATAATCCAGAACTTATAACGGGAGTTACCCTCTTGCATACAGATAGTAAATTAATTCACTAAACATACAAAAATTGAAACGGTTTAAGACAAGGATGCCCCTTTTCACAGAACTTATTCAATCTTTACAGTGAGGCAATTCTGAGAGAATTAGAATCCTACCATGATTGCTGATTGGTGGTCACAATCTTAACAATATTAGATATGTGCCGATGACAGGGTGGTAATAGCAGACACAGAAAGGAAACTACATATA
Source organism: Acanthosepion esculentum (assembly GCA_964036315.1). NCBI lineage: Eukaryota > Metazoa > Mollusca > Cephalopoda > Sepiida > Sepiidae > Acanthosepion > Acanthosepion esculentum. Next base: position 132,022,540 of record OZ038485.1, read on the forward strand.
CACCGGGAGACCTAATTAGATTTATTTTCATAGCACTGCCGAATAAGCCAGGTGGAAACGAATGCGAGCTCCATCGAACAATCAGCGTAATGAGCCATATATCAAAACATATCATCCGAATTCTGATGAATAGAACGTGGAGAAGATCAGTCCGGAAATAGGACAAGAACAGTGCAGTTTTGTCAAAGACACTGGAACAAATAACGGGATATTTATACTGAGAATGTTATCAAATAAGAGCAGAAGTGTTTTATAGATTACACATAGGCGTTGGAACTGCTGGGCAACCTTGATATATTTGGGAATGATATTAGAATAATCAAAAACCGATATTGGTAGAAAACTCCCTGCATACGTATATACAATGACTTCAGCAGATATACAAAAATAGGAATGTGTGTAAGACAAGATGATATCGTCTCACCGGATTTATTCAATCTATACAGGAAGGCGATTCTGAGATAATTAGAAATCCTTCCATTATTCCTTATTGGTGGGCACAATCTTAACTTAATATATGCAGCTGACACTGTGTCGATAGCAGACACAGAAAGGAAACTACGGGAAATCTTACAGAAGTTAATAAAGGAAAGCGAGAAGAAAGGACTAAACATAAATTGTGAGAAGTTCAAATATATAGCTGTCAGGAAATAGAAGAACCAAAAACTCGAATTGCAAACGGGAGATGATAAAATAAGGGAAATACAGAAATTTGAATATGAAGGAATTATTTGAAGAGAGGACGGAAGATGTGGCACCGAAATCCGAACGTCTGTTTGGATAGCAAAAGATGTCTTCAGAATGCTAGGTGAGGTGTTAAAAAACCATAAGACCTCCTCGTCAGACCCAACGAAAAATATTTAACTGCTATGTAATATCGGTCCTCCTATATCAGAGATAATGATTGTCTCAGGGATGAAGAAGAGCTGGCAGAAATGTGGTTCCTCAGAAAGTATGCAGAGAATACGATGGACCCAACATGTGAGTAATGACGAAGTTTTTAAAAAATGGATACAAAAAGGACACTTATAGTTTACATGAGAAAAAACAGTTGAAATTTCCAGGGAATATGATGAGAAAAGCGGGCTTAGAAAATCTAATACTCACACGACATATTTAATGGAAGCGAGACGGAGGAAAGCATTGCATAACCTACCTACCGATCTTGTGTAAATGGTTGGCAAAACAGGGATAAGAAGAAATAGCAAAAAGACAAATTTTAACAAGAGCTACAAAGGACAGGAAATTGTGGAGAACCATGATAGTCTGAATAAACACGGCATATCGAAGAAGAAGAATATAAATATATCAAAATGGGGTTTGTAGAATTTTCTTTCGTTTTGTTAATTCGTTGTCCGGGAATTCTTGATTTGTTCCTGTTAGGTGCAAATCACCATCAGTAATCAGCATAATATTGATTCGATCGAGATTATTTTGAAAAAAGCTTAGATCATCTCCTTACATTTAACACGCATAGCATTGTTACGTACAGTGCAAGTGAAAAGCAATCAACCTGCTTTAATATTATTCATAATTGATTCGTACTGAACAATGCCAAATTGGGGAAATATAAAATTGCTTCGCGACAAACTTTCTAGTGTGAAGGCCTGCCTATATAAAATCCTATTCTAAGTTCATAACTTTTGTTTTGGTTGAAACACTAACCTTTGTCACCGAGGGGAAAGAAGAAATAATTTAGCCGCGTTATAAACAAATTTTGCTCTTTATTCAGCTTGTATTCAATTAGAAAGGACGCCTTATTAAATTTCTCTAACACCAGAATCACTGTTGTTCTTTATTCAGATCGCTCTTACATTAAAATTAGAACACTGTAAATATCAATGGCAGTTCACCATCAGGTCATCTATAATAAAAACATCAAAGCAACTCAACAAGATTGGATCGCCATGCTTTGTTCGAAGACGTCATTGTGCGTGGGGAACACAAAGTGTCTGACCTTAATATCAATTATTCTAACATCGATGCCGAGACCGGAGATACACCAGAGGACTGTAAATCATGATCATAAAACAAAAATTTAAGTGATGTCAGCGATTGGGATATTAGTCTTTGTCGAGATTCCAACGCCTTCGGAAAAAGCACCTTGAAGAACAAAACACTGATGACAGCTTTTCTCAAATGTTTTCATTTCTGTTAAGTATCCAATTATCTTCGAACGACCAGGGAAATTGGATTGTAGATATTTACTCAGCTCAACCTCGTCTGGTAAAGAAACTTCAAGTGAATAGACCCTGTCCTGAAAGTCAGTATTTGAAATATTTATTTAAATTAGAGGGTAAACAAACGCGTGAATTAAAATGTACGTTGGTGAACGTTTGGCCTTTTCACCAATAATCTATCTATCAATGGTCAAATTTCTGATCGTTAGAAACAGATTGAAGGTGACTAAGTGTTGATTATTTTATTATTACACCATATTATTTTTATACTGTTTGCTCTCAGCTTATTTAGTTAGTTTGCACGTATATTACGCAGTCATAACGTCAGATAAATAAAGGACCATTCGGTTTTCATTGTGATGAAAGATGTAAGTAAAATATATATAAAATTGGTTTTAGTGAGAAAAAGACCGCATACATATTAAGAAAGAAAGAAGTGAAAATAGTAGAAGCGATAACCTTTCACTTTTGTATATTTTCATTTGTACCCTCTCACCTCTTTAAATAATAGCCTGCATTCAAATGTATTGTTTTTATTCTAATATTTTGTTAAAGTTGTTAAACTGAAATATGTAACGATGCCACAAGGGAAAGCCTCTGGGTAGAGAAATTCTACAGAAGATTATCTAAACTTTGTATATAGATAAACGAAACGAAACAGAAAACTGGACATCAATGGCGATTGTAATGCTACCCCAAGTATTTTTGAACGTCACTGCTCCTTCGATGTTAAGAAAATGTCACCTTTGAAACAGAAACTTAAAAAAAAATGGCGAACTGTTTTTTAATGTTTCTTATTCAAAAAGATATTCCATCCTTAATACATGTTTTGACCATCCAGATGAAACACCGGATCACATAGTATATCTCAGATAACGTAACAAAAAAGATTATTAACTTGAGCATCTAAAACGCTTGGATTAGGTAGTTTGTGACAGATAAAAGTGTATACAACTCCGTCTTTGAATCTGATCTTATACTTTTTGTATCTAAAGTGAGAAGAACAGCCAAGAAAAATAGCTTGCTTCCGATTACATAAACCACGAAAGGCAAATACGTATAACATCCAAGCTATTAAAAATGAAAAGGTAACATTAGAATTCTGCGATAGAGTCCAAACTGATGTTAAGGAATATGGAAATAACATAGAGGAATCAAATAATTTTATCATATCTTCATTAACTGAGACCATTCCAAGAATAGGTAGAAGAGAAAAACATACAGCCGTGAGACAAGAAACCGAAGTTGAAAAAATTGATACAAGAAAGAAAAAATCCGAAGAGGAAACATTTAAATGAAATACTAACAAACTAACAAAGAAAAAATAATTAACTCTTTGAGAAACGAATATATGCCGAAAATTGGAAGCGAATTTAATGAAGTCAAGCAGAAAAGACAACGTGTTATGATGGGGAGTAAAGTGAAAAGTCACAAGACCAATCAGAATAGATTCAAAATCAACACATAAGAAATGTCCTGTTCTCAAGGATATTTTGAATCAGATTTAAACCCTGATTACTAAAGTAAAACTGCTCACAGTAATAGAACATATGAATACAATCGAAAGACCGTCTCGAAATATAAACAATAATGAACCTACTAAGGAAAGTAAGAGAGCTATTCCATGAAAATAGCGGATAATAAATCATTACATAAAAATAACGGATAGTAAATCACCATTCGACATTGATGCTGAACTTTTGAAAATAGCTAACTCTCCCCACCCGTGGAATCGAATAACAATGAAGCAAGTTCGGAATCGGTTACGCATCCTAAATAATGTAGGTTCTAAACAAAAAGTTAGCTGTCAAGACCCTCAACAATAGCGATGTATCACAATTGGACGCATTGTGATTAAAGCGTGAAGGAACATCATATTAAATAGATTCTAATCGTTTCATGAATGTCAACTCGTCAAAACCTAGTTTGGTTTTCATTCTGTTAAGAGATATAATGGTGGCATAACGTCATCAAACAACTCCAGGAAAATCCGTACCCTTGTAAAAGGAAACTGTATAGTGCTATATCGACCTCACAGTAGCATATGACCATATCAATATAGACTTCCTTTTCACATCCGTTAGAAATCGTCTTTCAAAATTTGAATCCACTGAATGCATCGATTTAATAAAAGAAATCTAACGGTTAACAAATCTTACATGTCCGGAGAGGACTCCAACATCTAAACCCTCAACAGGTGTACAACAAAGATGAAACAACAGGTCAATTTAATTTCTTTAAAATATGCCCTATAGACGTGACATGATGGGCACTGATCATTTAAGCGTTTCATACGACAACCATAAATGAATCTGTTAATAGAAAATAGCGATAAAATCACCCCATGAAGGCAATAAACTGATGATGAGTCGAGTTGGGGGGGTATAGTGACGACATAGTTTTACATAATTGGGATAAGAATGATATTGAAAAGAAAATCAAGTGTTCCAAGAAACAGGCCTCAAGATAAATCTTTCCTAAACAGAAACTTCGATCTGGAATTAGAATGAAAACGGTGATGCATTTAGCCTAAATCCATCATATTCTGAATATGGCATTCAGGATACTAAACACTTCAAATCCCTGACGGCATGGATCAAATAAATAATTAGTATAGAAGGTAGAGGTAGTTTTGCCCAACACCTAAAAACCCAGGTCATGTTTTTAAATAGCTTCATCAGATAACGGCTCGAAATTGGGAGTCGGAAAACCGAATTTCAATTGCTCTTGGTTACGTTATATTCTATTACGGGCAAATAACCCCGGGAAAAGTATAAATCCACCAATTCTCCACCCCACAAAAAATCGATTAATTAGTAGGACTTGTATCCAAAAACAATTATTATCTCCAAAAATTTATTACAATTAAAAAAAAAAACATTTTCTGGATTTAAATGACACGGAAAAGATTGATAATCTGTAAAAGAAACAAAATTATGTGCAGATGTGATATTTTATTTTATGGAATAATTATTTATGTATGTATCAATTTTTACATTCTATGTTTAGTTTTTTTAATTGGTTTTGGCTGTATGTATGTTCAATACTTGTAATGTTAATGTAATTTAATTTAATGTTAATGTAATGTAATTTTTAATGGGTCTAAAAATTAGATTTCTTCTTCTTCTACTTCTTCTTCTTTTTCTTATCCTTCTACTTCTTCTTCTTCGTCTTCTTCTTCTTTTTCATCATCATCATCATCATCATCATCATCATCATCATCATCATCATCTTTTATGTAACGTGTCCCTTCAAAACGTTTGTGATTCTGGCTCTTCACAACGTGTTGTCTCTTGTAGGTCTTTACAAATGTTGCAATTTAGTTATCACTCCTAATTCCTGTACCGCCATCCATTTACACGAGTTCACTCCGTAGGTTATGCTTTGTTTTTCTCTGTCCCTCTTGCCTTCAGTCTGCCAGGTGGGTATAAAAATGTTCATGCCGTCTTTCTTCATGTTAAGTATAAATTTCCCTTTTGTTTCCCTTTTATCCAAAACGTCGTCGTTGCTCACGCGTTCGGTCTATAGTATTTTCAGCATCAATCTATAGAACCGCATTCATGTTTGCTTCAAGTCTCTTCTTCATCTAAGAAGAAATTGTAAAGCATTCATTGCCATATAGGAGGACTAATATTAGTTAAGTGTTCGGAGCTATTTTCTTTGTTTATAATGAAATGTAGAAGGTACAATGGGTAAATTGTCGCGATTTTGCATTTTTACTTTCGTTTATACGTGTTCTTTCTTTATCATTCTGCGACTGTACAGTATATTAGTGTCAAGTGGGCACCGTCTCTGATCACCATGAAGCAACTCATACACCAGACATTTGGAAACGGCTTGCTGTATCGCTTCGCATTCGCGCCGTACATTTCAGAATGTTTGGGTGTCAATCTGAAGACAGTGCAGAGGATTTGGAAAGAGTTGGATGAGTCTAATGGTGATTACGAAGGTACGGCAGTTTAGAAGACTGATATTTCTTATGTGAAAAGTACTCCAAAATTTGTTGGTGAAGCCCTCATAATCAACACCGAGGCGTACATCAAGTGTCTTGACAAAGTAGTGCAGCCCTAGGTCAAGTGTGTGGCTTCGGGAAGGACCTCTCTCTGGCAAAAGGGTTCTGCACCATGCCACGCATGAAGGAGAACCCATTAATTGTTGTCAAATATTTTCACATCACCTCCTTACATCTGGTCCCCTGAGACTGGAACCTTTTTGATTATTATGTCTGGAGCGAAGTTGAGCGATAGACCAACAAACTCCTTGTAACACAACAGATGAATTGAGGACAAGGATTATGTCAACATTCATCATCTTAAAGGAGATCGTCCAGAAAAGTTGCAGGGGATTCCGAAGTCATCTAGAGGATGTGGTTGAAGCTAATGGCGATTATATTGAATAAATTTACTCTTTAGTATTTCAAGATATATATTTATGAAATTATGGTAATTATATCTGTTAAATGTGATGTCGTTTTATTTTGCTTCTTTCGTAATTTATATGACAATTTAGTTATCGCACCTGGTATATTTTAATACATTGCTTAGCTTTGGGAAACCATATTTATTAGTGTATTTTAATTTTATGATAAATATATCGAAACTTGGAAATATATACAGTATTTACATTATTCGGACTATTGTCCTCATCTTTGTCGCCATATTTATTACAACGTTTCGCCCTTTCAGTATCTGTCTATATTTCTGAGATGAGGTATTATGTACACTATTTACATTATTCGGACTATTGTCCTCATCTTTGTCGCCATATTTATTACAACGTTTCGCCCTTTCAGTATCTGTCTATATTTCTGAGATGAGGTATTATGTACACTATTTACATTATTCGAACTATTCTCCTCATCTTTGTCGCCATATTTATTACAACGTTTCAGCCGTTGGACGCTCCGGCCTTCTTCACGTGGTTGGAATGTCGAACTGAACCTTTTATTTCGCTCATTGGGGTAGGAAAAATGGCACAGTGGATAAAGACGTTGGTTAGATCCGGTGACAGGACCAAAAGAGTGTGAGTTCAATACCCGGTAAGGCAGTGGAGAACTTGGAGAGGTAAATTAACAGGAGATAACTGATAACTGACATCCATTAAACATGCACGTGGAACTAGAACTGTCTACCCTAGTGAGCGAAATAAAGTGTTCAGTTCAACATTCCAACCATCTGAAGAAAGCCGGAGCGTACAATGGCCGAAACGTTGTAATAAATATGGCGACAAAGATGAGAGCAATAGTCCGAATAATGTAAATAGTGTACATAATACCACATCTCAGAAATATAGACAGATATTGGAAAAATATGTTTATTTTCTACGTCTTTAATTATCGGTCCTATGAAAATTGGTCATATAAACTATTTGGTATGTAGTTTCTATATGTGGATAATTTCTTAATATACCATTTAGGTATTTTCTCCGTTATTTTGTTTCTTTAGTTATCAAACTTTGTACGCCCACGGTATAGAAAACAAATATTGAAAGATATTTGATTTAAAAAGACACTACCCATGCCTCTTGGGAGGGTGACGTATTAGACACAAGCGTTGTTTAATCAAATGTTACTGTCACGAATTCAAGCTAAGATTGTAAAATTCATATACTCCTGTCCAGTAAGGACAAAATCGGCACATACAAATTATCCCCTATGAGCCAAAACAATGTACACCTGACGATGTCTCGATGGTACGTTGTCAAAATGTATATAATAATATTTGTAAAATTCAAAGATGAAACCAGTAGATCGATTAAATTTCAAGATGGTATATGACCGAATATCTGTATAGTAATAGACCTATGAGAATAAAAGATAGCAACAATTGTTTGAATAGATTGAATAAGTTAAAAATAAATTGACAATTAACAATCAAATAAAACTTTTCAATTTGATCAGAACTTTGAAACGACTTATGTATAGATAACGCCTTCAACATTATTGACTCCGAACCTGATCTGATGATTCGACGCTTGGAAAAAAAGCGATCTCTTAATTTAAGCATCAAATGTCTGTCAAGATAGATCGCTCGTGTAGTGAATTCGACGCTCACGACTTCTCTTTCTGTAAACATGTGTAAGATTAATGTTATTTATAGTGTCATTATTGATATCTTGAGTGAACCACAAATGTGGCCTTGTACCAGACACTGACAAACTGAGTAAATATTAAGTTGTTGCACATGAAATAACGCACTTTCGAGGAAATGGATAAAACACTTCTGAAATGTTAAATAGACTAATTTATTTAATTGGATTAGGCAGCATGTCGATAAATGACTGTTCTTCATCTTACCTCTAAATGTTTGAAATCATCTTTAAAAAATTCTAATATTTTGATGTGATAAACACTTCAAATGCTTCGATTACATTTTCCATATTAGAGAATGTTTTATTGTGTACGAAAAGCTCAAAATAATTGATAATCGGTAGGATAGATATCAGGTGAATACGGAGGATGAGGCGAAATTTCTTAATTTAGGTTCTGCAGCTTCTGGACATTTGATTGAGAAGCGTGCGGCCGTGCGTTGTCTTGCAGCAAAATTGGGCCATCCCTATTCACAAGTCTAGCATGTTTCTTCTTCATTTTTTTTTTCTTGTATGCACTCAATTCTCCCACAAGAAGAGGTTGCTGTTATCGTTTTCTCTTGAGGCCAGAATGAATAATAAATAACCCGTTTGAAAGAACACCATACAGTAAACATTAACTTCATAGACTGCTGTGGAGGATTGGAACATTTTCTCGGTGATTCACTTGCATCTAAGCATTGTTGTCAGTAAGCATCAATTTCTCATCGCATGTAACGGTTCCATGCAGAAAATGGTTCTTTTTCCTAATTTGTACTCATACAGTAAGGTTAATGGACATTGTTCCATTGTAATAATTTTCATTGGGTTTAGTAACAATATATTGAAAGAAAAATGATCTTGAATTAAAAACAGTCAGCAATAAGTCAAGATATTGTTTTATTATAAGGACGTTACTTCGTTAGACGAGATGACCAACAGCCACCCAGAAATTTCGTCATTTCCGGTATGCCAACTTAATAATTATATGTATTAGTCAATATACAAATCCCTGGGAAAAGTAGGATTCTAAAAATTGATTTCCAAGATTCTACAGAAAAATGTTGCGAATCTCATAGAATGTGTTTAACGTGGAAGTTTTAAGGAACATAAAACCAAAAATAACGCCTATAATTACGATCAGCATCGACAATTGATATCTCTGTGGGACACAATAAGGAAAGAGCGACTGACGAACGTGACACGCTCTAATAAGAAACAGAACAAAACAATTTCCTTGACGAAGGCTTTAATAAACAGTGTAGTCCACGACGATGCCTATAGCAAATATGAATATATAGAATCTAATAAAAAGATATATATATACATATAGTACTACAAAATGGCGCCTAATCCCGGAAGAGTCCAAATTGAGGGAAGTTAATACTTATTACATTTTCTCCCCTATTCCATTTTGTTATTAATAAATTTTTTTTTAATGTTCTGGATATCGTACCGTTTTTTTTCGATTCCTCGAAGATCGTCTAAGCGTCACCGAATTTTCGGGAATGTGGGTAGAATGTTGATCTTCAGTGTCAGAGTGCACCGAAAAATGTATTTCAGGGTTATTCAAAGGTTTGGAATGGATATCAGACTCTGGGTCCTCCACTTCTGTAGAGTATTTTCCACAATTGTATCTTGTTCTCTAATTTTTGATTCTCTCCGATCGTATTTGTTCCCAACAGGAACGAAATGATTTACAGATACAGGAGACTGACGTCCGCCATTACATCTTTCATATGCTTATTGGGTATTGGCTTCTAACAGCCGAACCTCGTCGAATAATGATTCGTACTTTTTTACTACAAACATTACGACTTATGACAACCGGACCAAGTGGTAATAGCCATGTAGGCAACTAATGTACCACTATGTGACCGGTGTTGATATGAAAATATTCTTTTATGGTGTGTAGTGTTTGTCGTCGTACAGCGTAGAGATCATATAGTATGCACTACTACAGGTGGAACAACTTCCCACTGTGATTCTCGTACAATTCTTGAAGCCAAGGACAGTGTGAGGTGCTTCCAGATAATTCCGTTGTATCGTTCACACTGAGCATTCTCTTGGGGGTTGTAAAGGGTTGTATGGCACGTCGCTCTACCCAAAGAAGTAACGGACTTACGCAGTTCCTTAGATAGAGTGGATGTAAGAAGGAATCCAGAATACACTGAATAGCTGAGTTAAGCATTTAATTACAAAACTACTTGTCATATTAGGGACAAAAAGCAACAAAAAAAACGAGAGTACTCTTCTATTACCGTTAAAATATAACAGTTCTGCGAGTTAGAAGGAAGAGGTCTCTTAAAATCTATATTGATTCTTCCCATTAGTTGTCTAGCCTTTATCAGGCGAACGTTTTCAGGTGGATAGATGTATATGTGGTTTCCATCTTGGACAACCGAGACAATCAGCCAATACATTTTTATATCTTCTATAGAATAATGTACATTCCTGACTTTGACAAAATGGGCTAACCTGGCTGTAACAGGATGACAAAGACCATCATGGAGCACATATAACTTTTTGTGTGTAGGATAGCGCCATAATGTGCCCATGAGAGTGTATCAGCAGGTATATTATCCTCCCCTGGTCTATAAGTCATGTCATAATTATAGTTCCCCAGATCCATTTGTCATCTCTGGATCTTATCGTTTTTAATTTTTCTAGGTCCCTCAGTATTAAATATGAAGTTTACCGCCTGTTGGTCTGCATCAATTGTGAGAACCACCTTTTTACAGTCTCTAAAATAGTTCAAGCCTCTTTTTCTACCGAAGCGTACTTTCTATCATTCGGCGTGATCGTGAGAGGAAAGCCACTAAACGATTCAAAGAAGCGGTAATGCTATATCAATATTGTCCGTCTCGACTACTAAGGGGGCGTTTTCGATTTTTTTCTTTGAGCTTTCGTAATGCTTCCACGGACTTGCGATTTAGAGGGAACGAATCAGCCATAATTAAAGTTTTGATTTTATCTGAAAACTTTGATATCCATTGGGAATAATAAGAAAACAAACAAGGACAGCTCTATCTTTAAGGATAGGTAATACTTTAAGTGGGTGTAGTGCTCGCCAATTTATAACATTGAGTACGTGAGGTGGCCGAAGTACCAACCAACCGACTGACATATTTTGTCCCCTTTTTTGAATTTGTAACACGTGGCCTCTCTTGCCGGGCACGCTTTACGACTGTAGTGTGATCCACCACAAAAATAACATTTAGCGCTTGTTAAGGCACACGCATCCTTAATAGATGGATTTTTGTTTTCTGATGTTATGGATCCCACAGTTGGGGAGAGCGGATATGAATGTTATTCAGAAGTTCTCTCTGTCAGATATAGAGCTCTGATTTGATTAACCGTCGGTTTTGTTTTCTAAAAGACGCTGCCGAATGGAATTAAAATGCAAGCCGGTAATGAACGAATCTAACGCAGTTGGCTAGGTTTTGAGCAGCGTTAACCGCTTTGAAACTTGCATTCTTTAGCTAGTGGTGTAACCCCCTGAATATACTTATCAATATCTTGCTTTTCTCTTTGCCTACGCGTTACTAGAACATGTCTGGCGAAAGTTTCGTTTGTGGGTTTCACGTATAATTCTATGAGGCGATTTACATCAGAATCATAGTAGTATACACGGCAATATGGACGTAGATATCCGAGGAAATGCTATTAATTAAGATATCGAATTTGTCTTGTTCACCACATACAGTACCATCTATCATTTTTCGTAAGAACAATCTATCCTCAGACAGCCTGTTTCGTTATGATAATATCTGTATCCAACAATTTATCTATCTATCTATCTATCTATCTATCTATCTATCTATCTATCTATCTCAGTCTATTCATATCTATATATCTACCTCAGTCTGTTCATATCTATCTATCTATCTATCTATCTATCTATCTATCTATCTATCTATCTATCTATGCCAATCATTTTCATATCTATCTATCTACCTATCTCAGTCTTTTCATATCTATCTGTATATCTATCTATTTAGCTATCTAGCTATCCATGTCAATCATTTTCATATCTATCTATCTATCTATCTCTCTATCTATCTTAATCCTTTTCATATCTATCTATCTATCTATCTTAATCCTTTTCATATCTATCTATCTATCTCAGTCTATTCACATCTATCTATCTATCTCAATCATTTTCATATCTATATATCTATCTATCTATCTATCTATCTCAATCCTTTTCATATCTATCTCTCTATCTATCTATCTATCTATCTATCTATCAGCTTATTTTTTATCTATATATCTATAGATAACTAGAGAGAGGCATACAGGGGAAATTTAATAAAGTTTGGCATAAGGCCAATAATGAGATAATATAATGCAGTGAGATTTTGTCGCATCAAACCTTAAAATTAGCACAAAATTCCTGACATTAAACATAAGCAGATTTAATAGAATATAACAATACGAAATCAATCATGATACGATTTCTTTCTACGTTGAGTGAATTATTAAGTAAATTTTTATCAAACTCTTACAGTATCATGAGCAATATTGTTCCATCTATAATATAAGTAAACAGTTATTATAAATGACGCATCATTTGCCATTGACCAATTTTTATGGGTGTGATTCTTATCGGGGCGCAATATACAACCTATCGTTTCAATGTACCTTGTGCAAATTAATTGAAACAAAACGAATAATTCCATTAATATTTTCATTTTTTTCGTATTTTTCAATGAAACATGACCCAGTTCCCATGTTACTATTTCGTATGTCCATTCTACGAAGTCTTTACTTGAAGATTGATCACACATTCTTGATTGGATTTAAATCAGGAGAGTTTCCGGGGCAGTCTATAGTACTTTGATTTGCTCACTGGTAAGACTTGCCAGTGTGTTCGTGCAGCGTTACAATTTTCGTACGCTTCCTGGTAGTAAACGTCCATCGCAGACAATGGCTGCAGGACAACTAATCGGCAGTCAAGACAATAGTGTCTGGACGTGATAAAAATTTGATTCATCCACAGATGACGCAATATTTTTCAAGGCCAAACAGATTTCATCACACACCCCGATAATAGACACATATTACTGCACACCACTGCAAATAACCTAATCTGAGGAAAAAATGGAACTCGATTACACCCTGCACTCCAATGCGTATAAAACTGACCGTATGTTGAAAGAAAGGAAACTATAGTGATTATGTCAATTAATTTTCAATAAATTGTTTTTCTACACTTTCATCGTTTTATAGCCTTTACATTTTTATTCATATATATATATATATATATATATATATATATATATATATATATATATATATATATATATATATATATATTAAAAAGAAGAGAGGTACCGCAAACGTTTTTGATTGTAATGTGGATTTTTCTTTTTTAAATATTATTCTTTATTTTTCACAATTTTACAACACGTGTTTCAGGTTTCGCGACCGTCATCAGGTAAAGGGTGGAGATTTCCACATATTAAAAATAATTGATTTTTTTCCTTGATGTTTTTCAATGTTAAATATTCTCGATACGAGACATTCTCTATTTTTGCGTTAGCAATCCGAATGTCTTTCTTGAAATGGCAGTGAAATGTTCTGCGCGAAGGGTCATAAAACAACTAAGGTTGGTTTGAGAAGTGTCGGTATCTTATCTTTTAATGTTTTAATGATCCCTGTGTGTTCTTAGATCTATTTTCATTTTCATGTGTTTCTGTCAGCATGCGTGTATATATGTGTGTGTATATTCCCTCTCAATACATACACTGTCTTACTACGAAGAATTAGTAAACACATTTACTCCTTGGTGAAAGCCGTCATCAATGCTTTCATTTCAGGAAGGAAATATCAAGTTAAACCACGTTCATCTCCATGGTGATCACCCGCATGCTCGGCTATATTACACAGGAATTAATTCCTCCGGCCATACCAGAACTTCTGATTGCAATAGTCGTCTCTTTGTCTCTGGTTGTATCAAGTCCAAGCATGTCCTCAAAACAGCGAAGTTACTGTTTGCAAATAAAATGTAACAACGTATTGTATCCCGCAAGTTCGGTTCTAGAGATTATTGGCGGCTCTGCACGAGTGTTCTGAACAGCAGCTAATTCTCAATCCTTCCTCTATTCAATATTTCGAAGTCATGACATCTACAGCAGATAAAGCTGAATTCTTTGCTCGTAATTTTCAAACTCAACAATTGATTCATCTGGGATGGCCACACCTGACTTCCCCACTAGAAAGGCTATACTGAGTGATATGCATATAACCCTGGTACTGATCTCCGATATGATTTCTAAATTAGACTCCCAGAGGCAAGCGGAGGTGACGGGATACCAGTCGCCATCCTAAAACAATTTGATCCCAAGCTATCCCAAGTTCTTTCTAAACTCTACAACTATTGCCTCCCTGCTTCTTGCTTGTTGGAAGTCCTCCTAGGTGCTTTTTTATTTTAAAAACTCAGAAGAGCATTCTGGACTCTCAACTATCGCCCTATTAGCTTCCTACCGATTTTCGACAAAGTATTCTAGGATCTATTCAGTACTGAAGCATCTTACCTCTCACGACCTACTCTCAGACAAGCAATATGGCTTCCATATAATATGGATATGTGGATAATAACCACTCGAGCTCAAGCTGTGGCTCTAGATATTAGGTAAGCGTTTGACAGGATATGGCATGATGGTCTTCTCTGTAAGCTCCAGGGCTACGGTATTACAGGACGATTGTTTAATTTAATCCAATCGTTCCTATCAAATGAAATGAAGGTCGTTTTGAATGGGCTCGCTTCCAGATACTTTCACACGAAGGTTCTATCCTGGGTCCGACGTTGTTTCTGATGTAAATCTATGAACTTCTTGATGTCAGCCATTCCCAAGTAGGTAATCATGGACATGAAACTATCATTTACTCCTGTTTCAATAACAAATCCGTCAGAACTGACAAAGTTAACCTGGCCGTTGTTCATTAAAAGGACATCCAACCAGTGGGTAACTGCGATAGGAAATGGCTCCGTAATTTTAATTTCACCAAAACGAAACTACTCTCAATTAACCACCATAGACAAACTTTCCTCTCCGCCATCAGCATGGCTGATGCTAGACTCCGAGAGAGATACGTTGCACATTTTTGTCCTCACGTTTTCAACTGACTTGAAGGTTTTTCTCGTCAGAGTCCATCTTGCATATTTACAAATCTACCCCATTCGTCCGTACATTGAATACTGTTGCCATATCTGGTTTGTTGCTCCTGTTATTCATCTCAAGGTTCTTGACAAAATCCAAAGAATGATCTGCAATGTAATGGATCCTGACTGGGCATCTCAACTTCAGTCACTTTCTCACCGATGTGCCTCCGTCTGTCTTTTCTACAAATATTTTCATCCCAGCTGCTCTGACAAGTTTTTTTGCCCCAGGTATCCAGAATACAAGAATTTAAGAAATGCTACTAGACTGTTGAAATATTTCAATGTAACCGCCACTTCTACTCCAACAGATTCTTTTCTCGCACTTCCTGCTTGCCGAAATTACAGCCTTCAAAAATCGTCATCATCTGTCTTGTTGACACAATCTTTCCTCTCACCTTTATTGTCTGTAACCACCTCCCTGCGTACTAGTGGCATCCCCGCCCTGATTGGGGTGAATACCTATCATTTACATTATTCAGACTGATATCCTCATGCTCATTGCCATATTCAAAATCTTTCCGGTGTTGTAGGACCGGCCTGTGTTAGCTGATTGCAATTTCGAACCGAATCCTTTATTTTTCCCACCGGGGGTAGATTTTCCTAGTTCCACGTGCCATGCCTCTTCTGGGTATCTCTGTTATTTCCCTTTAACTCAAATCTCCAAGATGTTCGGTTCACCACTGCTGTAGCCTGGTATCGATCTCACAACTATGTGGGTCTAGTCTTTGGATCTAACCACCGCCTTTATTGACTAGGCCATATGTCTTTGAGGACACGTGACATAGTGGATAAAGGTGGACAAAATGAGGGGTTCAGTTCGACATTCAAATCACCCGAAGAAGGCCGGAGCATACATCGTCTGAAATGTAGTGAATATAGGAATGAAGTTCGAATAATGTAAATTATTTAAATGATCATAATACCTAATCTCAGAGATATAGACAGAAAATCAATAAATTTAATTAAAGTCTCCATCTTATTATGATGCTCTATAGTCGACAATGAGCTCTCTCTGGATGTATATCCTCCTCGGAATTATCCCATCCAGTTACAAACTTATAATTATACATACATCTATCTATATATATATATATATATATATATATATATATATATATATATATATATATATATATATATATAAAGTGTGACGATTACGTCTAGCATGAAACAGTCTGTCGCCTCTGAGTATTGACTTCAATGTTCATTTCATATCTACATACGCTCTATCTCTGATACTGAGCACTTTATCCCATGAATATAGCACAGCTTAAAACTATGTGCCATCATATATGTGTGTGAGTGTGTGTGTCTGTGTCTGTGTGTATGTGTGTTTTAAGCCAACATATTTTTGCACACGGCCACGGGTTTTTACTTTTCTTGTTTTCTCAACAATGTTTTAAAAAGAATCAATATAAAATCCGTATAATAATCGCTTTGTTAGAAGGCATGAATTTTTGCTGATAATTGAATTCAAAATTTCAGTTACTTTGCGTTGCTTTGATGACGGGGTATGGGTCCAATATATATTGGTCTATGGTAGGTAATTTTATAATTCCTTCGATATTTATTAAGTTTACTTGCGAATTTATCTCTGAATTTCTGGGGGTAAAAGTTATCATTTTTACTCGGACGATTGCATTCATCATCCTTGATAGTACAGCTTCTCGAATTGCCTACCTCTTAGATTAATTAGAGGATTCACTTTAAAGTTCCTTGAAGGTTGCCTGGCTCAAAAATACATACGTACAAACACACACACACACACACACACACACACACACATATATATATATATATATATATATATATATATATATATACGAGGGTCATTCAATAAATAAGGCGAATATTTCAGTATAAGGACTTCTAATACAGATAGAAGCTTACTTTTTTTTAATTTTTCAATGTAGTCTGCAGCACTGTCACACACTTTTCCCATCTGTGCACAAGCTTCTGTATTCCCTCAGCGTAAAAATCTTTGGACTGATGTCTCAGCCAGTCGCTCACAACACTTTTGACCTCATCGTCACTTTTAAACTTCGTGCCTCTCGTGAACGCTTTCAAGGGACCAAACAGGTGAAAGTCTGAAGGGGCAAGGTCTGGGCTGTAAGGGGATGAGGGAGCAGTTCCCAGCACAGCTCGTTTATGGTCTGCACCGTTTGGGCTGCTGTGTGAGGCCTTGCGTTGTCATGATGCAAGATGACTCCTTCTGACTGATGTCCCCTGCGTTTGTTCCAACAGATAAGCTCAAAGTCCTTGCAATGTCATCCAGTGTCACCCTTCTGTCAGACTGAATGAGGTCATTGACTGGTTCGATCACCTCAGGAGACCTCACTTCTGTAGGCCTCCCAGGCCTGTCTTCATCCTCAACACTGCTCCGTCCTTCTTTAAACAATTTAGCCCACTTGTAGACATTTTGTGGCTGAAACATGTGGCACCATACACAGTTGACATTCTCCTATGAATTTCAACCGGTTTCCACCCTTCAGCAACCAAAAACTTGATAACTGACCGCTGTTCATTCCTGGAGCATGCTTCTTGGTCAGCCGTCTTTGTTAATCGCCAAACCTCTCAAAGTTTTTTTTAATCTGCAAAAGAAATTAAATCCATGTGAAAAAGTAAAACAAAAAAATAAAAAATGAGTAAGCTTCTATCTGTATCAGAAGTCCTTATACCGAAAAATTCACCTTATTTATTGAATGACCCGCGTATATATATATATATATATATATATATATATATATAAATATATTTATGTGTGTGTGTGTGTGTGTGTGTGTGTGTGTGTACATATAGAGAGAGATAAATGGAAAGTATAATGCAAGTAGGTCTTTTTAATATAAAATATTAAAAAGATCGATCCATAAAGAGAGCTCTATGTATATTATATAGAGCAATATGATATATATCAAAGAAAGTAACTTACCACATCTCGAAACATCCGCTAATAAATTTATTTCAGCAGGTAAGTTTTCATACCAGCCTCATTCAAACCGAAATTAGAAAATGGTTTAAATTTATCCAGACAATATGTTTAAATTATTTCTTTTTAAATCACAAAAAAACAGTAAGCAAAGTCTAAACTGCTTGACCTAGAAAAATTCACCTGTGGATTTAAATTATTGAAGAGCGGCATGGGGAAGCAAAGTGTCAACACAATGTTCAGGGGAGGAGGGGGAAGTAGAAATGACAGCTAGTGAAATACAATCTTCATCATCTAATTCATGTCAAATAATAATAATCATCATCATATATATAATATAGTGTTATATATATACGTACATATATATATATATATATATATATATATATATATATTATATATATATATATATATATATATACGTATGTATGTATGTATAACTATTTCTTATGTATATCTTCCCAAAGAATCCCAGGGTGCAGACAAACGAAGTCTAACTGCCACACAGATAATCACATCGGTTCTTGATCAGGACTGCGAATGTCGAAATTACAAAAATAACAAAATATAGTTTCGAATAATTTATTCACAACTCCAAGCATAATACTTAACACCTATTCCAAAAATTGGAATATACATGCATATATAAATATGTGTGTGTTTGTGTGTATGAATGTGTGTGTGTGAGTGTCTCTGTGTGTGTGTGTGTGTGTGTGTGTGTGTGTGTGTGTGTGTGTGTGTGTGAGTGAGTTTCTTCGTTCCGATTTCCCAAATAGTATACACCACGCATGGCTGCTCCTGTGACTGTTAGCGGCCAGTGAATGAAATCCAGTCTCTTTGAGGTTTATATTTAAAGTTTAAGAGTTAATACTAAACGGAGAAAAGTCATGTATCTTATTTCTCTGCCCCTAGAAATGTTTTCAGATTAAAATCTCCATTTATGCCCTACTTTAATTCTCTATAGACTTTTTTATTATAATCGTTTGTGTAATTATTTGCACCTATATCACGTACAGTTGCGCCCAAAATGTTCAGAACGGCATTGTTTTCGTTAGAAAAATAGGTATAAGTTTTTATCAAAGTTGTTTTATATTCTATAATTTTCACAGACAATAAATACGATATCAATCGTTATTGGCTGAGGTTTTGGTGTAATTTGAGAGGACAATACAAAAGTTATGGATGATTAGTGATGGCGGCCAAAATGATCAGAACGGTTGAAAAAATAACAAAATGATAAAAAATGACAGAGAATACTGGAATTATTTAATATTTAGTGTGAAGACATTTAGCTTCAATCACACTTTGACATCTTCGACTGCATGAGGAAATTAAATTTTCAATTTCTTGCTCGGTGTTCTTATTCCATTCTTCTTGAAGGACATTCCATAATTGCTCGGTTGTTTTAGGATTTCTGGCTTTCGAACGTTCTCCTAGATTATTCCACACATTTTCAATAGGATTGAGATCTGGGCTTTGAGCAGGCCAATCCATAACAATAACCTTTTTCAGCCTTGAGGAAGTTCATGACCACCTTAGCCTTGTGACATGGGGGATTGTCCTACATGAATATGGGTGGTCGCTTAGTTGAATTTCTCAGCACAGGCAAGACATGATCTTTTACAAGTTGTTTATAAACTCCTGCATTTACTTTTCCATGAAAGGGCACACACTATCTCCAGATATCATCCCCCAAACCATGACACTTCCTCCACCGAATTTAACACTAGTCTTAAGGCATCTAGGCTACAATTTTTCACCTACTTTTCGACGAACGTACCTTTTCCCATCTGAACCAAATAACATGAACTTAGATTCATCACTGAAATGCACCATTTTTCTTGAGACCACAACACATGTTCGGTTGCAAAGGTAAGACGACACTTTTTATTCTTGGAACTGATCAGTGGCTTCACTGCAGGTGCTCTTGCTTGTAGGTCATGTTCAACTAAACGACGAGGCAGTTTTTTCGAGATAAAGTGTTCTTCAGTACAATGCTCATTTCCCGAGAAACAGCAGCAGCAGTTTAAATCTGTCCTTTTTAACCAACTTTACCATGGCACGCTCTTCGCTCTTGCTCGTTTTTCTTGGCCTACCTGTAGACTTTCTTGCTTCACACGAACCACAATCATCGAAGACCTTAAGAATACCGTGAACAACACTTTTGGACTTGTTAAAAATCTTTGCAATAGACCCAATACTTCAATTATCCTTCTTTCGAAGCTTAATAATCTGCTGACGAATTGGTAACGGAGTAAGTGGCATTATATTAACAAAGTACACTGCAGATATTCTTACTAATGTTTAGTAAAAGAACCGTCACGTAAACAAATTAAACAAATTAGAGTTCGCCAGTTAAATATACTAAAACACGGAATAAAATCAACCGTTCTGATCATTTTGGCCGCCATGGGTTTTGCAGTAAATCACTAAATCATAGATAACTTTTGTATTATCCTCTCAAATTACACCAAACTCTCAGACAATAACAAATAATATCGTATTTATTGTCTGTGAAAATTATAGAATATAAAACAACTTTGATAAAATATTATACCTACTTTTCTGACGAAAACAATGCCGTTGTAAACATTTTTGCGGTAACTGTATTACTAATGCTGCCCATAGATGTTTAGTAAAGCCAAAATAATTTCTCCCTTTTCAATGTTTCTTTTGGTCGTATAGAAGGACATATTCTTTCTTCTCTAGGTAATTTCATATTTAATTTCCTATTTTAATTGGTAACAAATCTACTAGAATTAAATATAAGATTTTGTAATGGATTCGTTGATTTTCCTTGTTGTCTTATTGATAATTTTGCCAACACTTGCCACATTATGGTTTTCTTATATGTAAGAAGTTGCTGTATATGCAATTGTTTAAATGTTCTTTCTTGAGGCTTTTTGTCTGTCACTTTTCTTGGTTGTGGATATATATGATTTTAAATACAGGAAGATCATATATACATACCTACGTGTATTAATATATATATATATATATATATATATATATATATATATATATATATATATATATATATATATATATATATATATATATTGATGCATGTTTCATTAAATAATATGGACAAATTCTTTTCATATCGTCTGATAAGCTTAATAACATTATCATTAAACGAAGAAAGAAAATCACAATATTCATACATATTTTTAATCCTATCTAAACCTTTTGGCTTACATAAGCCATTATCAAAGATGACAATTACATTTCAATATATTAAGCAATACACGTGATAATAGTCTGTTTCTGTTTACATGGAAGATCTCCAAGCAACGACAAACTCGTGTATATAAGACGCTGGAAGCGAAAATCTCACCGCAGCTCACGACGTCACACATGACCACACGAGTGTGAAAACGAGAAGTATTAAGTATGGGAAGCCGTTGGTATAAACCAATGGCTTCTGTTATCAATTATAGGCATTTAAGAATATTTGTGGAGATTTCATAGTTTATTTTGTTCAGGTTAGGTTTCAACTGTTTTATGTATATAGCTTCAAGAAATTTTAGTTTTTGTTTATTGTTTTCATATTTTTCTATATTATTTACTGAAACATGCATCAATGAAAAAATGCTTCCTAAATACACACACACACAATATATACATATATATATATATATATATATATATATATATATATATATATATATATATATATATATATATATATATAGCGCTTAATCCCTTAATACCTGTCTACTTATTGATATCATTATGGTCACATACACATATACATATATGTTATCAGTAAGTAGTCAGGTATTAATGGATTTAGCGCTAAAGGCGAGTAGATGTGAATGGATAATAATACACAAGA
Organism: Acanthosepion esculentum; assembly: GCA_964036315.1. Taxonomy (NCBI): domain Eukaryota; kingdom Metazoa; phylum Mollusca; class Cephalopoda; order Sepiida; family Sepiidae; genus Acanthosepion; species Acanthosepion esculentum. Next base: position 132,044,718 of record OZ038485.1, read on the forward strand.
CAGAATCAGATAAAAGTATTTTGATAATTCAAAATCAATGAGGTTTTGATCCCCGATAAAAAAACACCAGGAACATATGTAGATTTTGTACGATTAATTTGTTTACCTCATCGGGAAGTGATAACTGTTTTCATGAATCCGTTAAATATTGAGTATTGGAAACGGTTGTTCATTTCTGATTTTATATCCGAGATTTCATGACTTCAGTAATTTCTGTCACGGAGAACACTTTCCTCTGTTGAAAACGTTTCCAAATTTGACTGATTGTACTGGAGTTCCTTTCATTGGATTTTCAATAATCAGAGTATTTAGTGAATGAAAGAGCATTAGTGAATGAAAGTCGAAGAAGAAAGAAAGGAAAAGAAATACAGGGTGTCCATAAAGTTCGTGTTAATTTTTTAAAAAATTATAACTTTATTTGTATTTGCGATAGAAATAATTTGCATAAAGGATTAGAAAGAAGTAAATCTACATTTTTTTAAGGTTTTATTAAAATTTTATTTAAGTTTCCACATGTCCTCCATTATTAGCAATACAAAGGGTAATACGATTTTGCAGTTCACGGAAAACATTTGTCAACTGATTTACAGTAATGTCTGAAATCACATTAGTTATTTTAGCTATACTTGAAACTAGGTACATTAAACTTTATAACATTTTTTACAGATTATTTCTATCGCGAATACAAATTAAGTTATAAATTGTTTAAACTGCGTAAGTCATTTATGGACAGCCCGTATATCTGAAATTAATAATTTAGAAAAAATGATTTTCTTTCTTGTCTGTTTTCTTCTTTCATTTTCATTAAACGTTTATTTTACGTTTCCCGTTTCTTTCTCTCATTTACGACTTTTTTCATTCTCTCATTTACGAATTTCTTTTTCTCTCATTTCCGACTTTCTTCTTTCTCTCATTTACGAATTTCTTTTTCTCTCATTTCCGACTTTCTTCTTTCTCTCATTTACGAATTTCTTTTTCTCTCATTTCCGACTTTCTTCTTTCTCTCATTTACGAATTTCTTTTTCTCTCATTTATGATATTCAACTTTCTGTCAATTACGACGTTCTTCTTTTTCTCATTTACGACTTTCTTCTTTCTCTCATTAACGTCATTCTTCTTTCTGTCATTTCCGACTTTCTTCTTCCTCTGATTTCCGATTTCTACTTTTTCACATTTACGACTTAATTCTTTCTCTCATTTATGACATTCATCATTCTCTCATTTACAACCTTATTCTTTCTCTCATTTACGACTTTCTTCTTTCTCTTATTTACGACATTCTTCTTTCTCTCATTTACGACTTTCATCTTTCTCTTATTTACGACATTCTTCTTTCTCGTATTTACGACTTTCTTCTTTCTCTCATTTACGTCTTTCTTCTTTCTCTCATTTACGACTTTCTTCTTTCTCTTAATTCCGACTTTCTTCTTTCTCTCATTTCCGACTTTCTTCTTTCTCTCATTTACAACCTTTTTCTTTCTCTTATTTACAACCTACTTATTTCTCTCATTTACAACTTTCTTTTTTCTCACATTTACAACTTTCTTCTTTCTCTCATTTCCGACTTTCTTTTTTCTCTCATTTACGACTTTCTTCTTTCTCTCATTTTGTTAATTTTCTTTTTCCTCTCTTTTTATTTTTCCTAATAATTTTTATTTATATTTCTTTTTCGTTTCATTTTCCTTCTTTTTCTTTCATTCATTCATTTTCATTTGTTGTTTCTTTTCGTTTATCACCCATTCATTTATTTACTCGTCTCTTTTTCGTTTGTAATTTTCTTTATTTTCTTATTTTCTCCACCTTATTAATGTTTGTAAAATAATCATTTCAATTATACTCATTTGCCTTTCTTTCTTTTTCTCATTGTACTTTCTTTTTTCACTTTCCCTATCTTTTCCTTCCTATGCTTCTTTGCCTTCTATGGCCTTCGTGTCCTTCTTTTTACTCATTTTCTTCATCTTCTTCTCTTTTACCATTGTTTTCTTTTTACCTTTTTATACATAGCTTTCTCTTCTCTTTTCCTTGCATTTCGTATTCCCATTGTCTTTTTTATATTTTTCCTTTCCTTCTTTTCTTTTTTGAGAACTTTCTTCTTTCTTTCTTTCTTTCTTCCTTTATTTCTTCCTTTTGTTTCCTATGCTCTTTCCTCTTTCCCACTCTTATGCTATACTTTTTTACTTTTCTTTTTCTTTTAATCCTATTTTATTTTTTTATTTTCCTGTAAGCAAATTGTTGCCCACATCTCCATTTATATATTATTTCAGCTTCAGCAAAAAACATAAAAATAAAAATTTAATTTTCTTATTACATCGGATTCTATCCGTCGATTTGCAACACTGAACGGAAGTACCACAGTCAAAAAAACAACTGTATACTTCGCCCTCTGTGCATTTCGACCGCCCATTTTTGCCTCCCTCCCAAATATCATTATCTAACATAATATTTAATTCTAACTATTGGCAATATTCGAACAAGCTACAACCAACTTGAAAGAGAAATAACCTCAATAAAGTTTCATGATTCCTTTCCTTTTTTATAGAGGAAATAAATATGTTTGAAAACTTTGGGGCTTTTTACTCTTAATACAGGAAAAAATATTTTAATTATTGCCATAAAGTGGATTGTTAATGTATATTTTTGAAAGATATAAGAGGAAAATCATGTAAAGATTTTTATCGGAAATGTTATGGCATTTATTTTCGTCAGTAGTCGTTTTCCTTTTACAGCCAAATAAAACAGATGTACTTTCAGGAGGTTTATTTGTCTGTATATACGCATTCATTCCTGCTTATCGGTTCATGCAGCCCTTTGTTGTACTTTATCTTGTGCCTTTAAATTTATCTATTTAATCTTGTTATTAAAGTCAGATACTATCTGTCATCTGTCTGTCTGTCTGTTGATTTTGATTTCTCTACAATTGTTTTTATGTACTGTTATCTATTTCAGTTTGCATGACGCTTTTTTCTTGTACATGTTAAATGTTCAGATGATCGCCATTCTTTAGTTACACCAGTTCAAACCTTTACAGCTAAGGTACGGCATGTTACATCCACCGAATCAAAACGCCCTAATTTCCCCCGTAGTTTAATTATGAGTTCCAATCAGAAGAACAGACGTCAGTGTGGATGTTTCTGTGGATGTTGTAATCTAAACCCCTTCAAAACGAGGATAAAAAAACCTATTCTCGTTATCCTCATAATCCTCTTTCACTCCTCTCACATACATAAGTCTTCGTAACCATTTAATGGCCGCCATCTACCTTGATTGACTCTCGAACCATGTATTGACTAAATTTTATTATGAAGTATATAACTAGTCTCATCAGTACGGAAATCTCTCTCTCTCTCTCTCTCTCTCTCTCTCTCGTTATATATATATATATGTATATATATATATATATATATATATATATATATATATATATATAAAATATATATATATGTATATATATATATATATCAACCTATTCATATCTGTCTATCTATCTATCTATCTATCTAAGTTTGAATTTATTTGACGTTCTGTCTAACACTTTCTCTCTGAGAATAAGATTGTGGATTTGTTTTTCTCTCAGCGTCTCTATGTAAATATTCTGCTTTCTTTAATCATATTTTTTTAAGCGTATCACCCCAAGCAAGGCTGGAGACCACTATCACGCAAAGGGGTTAAAGAAGGGTTGGAGGAAGAGCAAATAGGAGTGGTAAAGGAGAGGATGTGGAGAAAGAGAAAGACAGTGGGTCGATCAAGGCAATGGGGTTACAGAAGATTTGGAGCGAGAGCAGATAGGAATGAAAAATGAAAGGATGTGGATAAGGGAAGTGGATAGATCAGGGTAACTGGAGATGTCGAATGACGCTAAACTTAAACCGTTGGAGATTGTATTTGTCAGGGAAACAGTAATAGGGAAGGGAGTTCCATAGGCGAGATGTGCGAGACATGAAGCTATTGGAGTAGAAGAGACGTCTACATCTAACACTTTCCACAATGTAGGAGTGGGAGCGGGATGCCAGCCTCGTCGGACGTTTAAATTCACGAGGCCTAGGGACAAGCGAAAGCAGCGCCTCGGAGCAATTACCGTGAAAGTACTTGTAAAAAAGGCAGAGCGAGGCAACATCGCGTCTGTGAGAGAGCGACTGCAGACGAGATGACAGATCAGGGCCAATCACGTTGCCTATCTGTCTCTGGATCTTATCAAGAACCCTGAGGCAAACAGCAGGGGCCCCAGACCATATATGGCAGCAATACACCATGCAAGGGCGAATGGTCGATTTATAGACTTGGAGGATCGATTCCGATGAGAAAGATTTCCTGGATCGGCACAGAGAGGAGCTCTCGAGAAGTTGGTCTTCAGACATTCTAATGGGATGCAGGGATGGATCCTTGTGGTGGTTAATAGAGAGCAGTCTTGTTTTAGAGGCGTTAAAGTTAACCATCCATTTCTCGCCCCAGTTCACAACCGATTGGAGGTCCTTTTCAATTTGAGCTGCCACGTTAACTTTGACAGCTTCACTAGATTTGTGTTTGAGGCATGAGTAAATTGTGATGTCGTCAGCGTAGATGCCGACTTGGGAGTCTATGGCGTCAGAAAGGTCGTTTATAAATATGAGGAACAGAGTAGGGCCTAGGATGGAGCCTTGAGGAACACCTGCGTTAGTGGGATAGGAGCTGAAGATGAATCCACTGAGAACAACCTTCAAATCACGGTTTGACAGGAATGATTGTATTAGGTCAAACAATCGACTTGTGATACCATAACCCTGGAGCTTGCGAAGAAGGCCGGCATGCCAAACTCTATCGAATGCTTTGGAGATGTCAAGGGCCACGGCACGAGCTTCACCGTTATGCAATAAAATTTTTATACTTGAATAGATGTGAAGACAAATATACACATACATCTCTGTCTATAAAAGACAGGATATGTGTATGTGTGTGTATGTGTAACGAATGCACGGCCGCAATTTTGACGGATTTGCACCAAAAATTACATGTACATGCTCAAAATTGTTAAATAAGCCAAGACAGACTTAGCATTTTCCAACTCTCATCGATAGTGGAAATAATCGATTTTTATCACGCATCTACGGCAGTTTTCATGTAGTTTGCGGCCATTTTCTACTGGCCAGAGTGAGAGCCTATAGCTGGCTGCCACGAATAGGCAGGAAGATTCTATTGGCCAGCGTGAGAGCCATCAGCTGACTGACACGAATGTTAACTAGCATGCTAGCATGCAAAAACATCGATAGCTGCATTCGTCACAAGTGGGAAAAATTAAAATCTGCATTGCACTTTACTCCAATTGGCTCATTCGCTTGCTTGAACTCAACGTTGATTCTGATTCCGCAGAACTGGGTTGGGTGTGAAAAAGTATTTGTTAACATTCTTTTTTCATTCGGTTTTTCCAGTTACGAGTCCTTTTTTAAAGCTGATCGTTTTCTGTACATTTTGTTTCGTAACAGATTTAATGTTTAGTATAGAGCTTAGAAAATATTCGCAGTGTGAGATAGGCAAGAAGTAAGGCATGTAGCAACATCAGCACGGCAAAGGGCACTCCTTTAAAGTCAAGGAGGGAAAAACATATTTTAAGTCAAGTGATAGCGATTGCTGTATGAGTCGTACGATTTTTGAATCAAGCACGGGCAACGCCGGGCCATGCTGCTAGTGTTATATATATAAATATATATGTGTGTGTGTGTGTGTGTGTGTGTGTGTGTGTGTGTGTGTGTGTGTGTAAGAAGTGGAAACACAGAGATCAACATCGAATCGCATATATCCCTATTAAAAGTTAACGCAATTTTCAGACCATGTTTTTACTCCAATGTTTATATATCTTGTCATTGGTTCATTATGGGTAGCAAGGTCATTTTTCCCTGATAATTGGGCTGTTCTAACGGCGATTGAATAGGCAGAGTCGGTTATTTTAAATTATTCTAAAGATTGTTGAATATAACTAATTATAGCCCAGAAAATGATAAATTTTATAGCTATATAGGCTAGTTTGTTCATTTTTAAATCACTTGTATTTATTATTAATTACTTTAATACCGTTTGTATTTACTCATTAATTACTCTCTGCCAATGTTAATCAATTTAGAATGAAGCAATGAATTTTTTTGTTCAATCTGACATATCTCTGTTACCTGTTGATTCCCGTCTTTGAGTAGACGCCCTGTCTCATTTATACAGCATTAATTTCGTCTACCAGCTTTACCCGCCTACTCACGCGAGAGCACTTACCCAAGTGAAGTTGCGACCAGTCTTCTTAATGTCTTCTTAAATACGGTTATCCACTAAAACTATACACGCGTATATATATATATATATATATATATATATAAATATATATATATTGAATACAAATATATATGCAAATATTGTATATTTTTAATTTTGAGTCTATGACCCATGACATCTTGCTTGACATGGAATGTTTTCATTGGTTTAACTCATTAACATTATGACTTGCCTAGATTCTTTACATTTCTATATCATCCTCATATTTACCTTTCTCTGTTTTTCTTCTTTGAAGAGACTATATCTTGTCTTTCTTTTCTCTTTTTCCGACTATACCTTGTGTCATTTCATTTTCGTTTTAAATGAAACTATAACCTATGTCTTTCGTTCTTGTTTGCTTTTCTTATTTACTCTTTTCTGATGAGATGCGATGATACGCATTCATACATGAATACATTTATGTAGTGTTTTTATATATTTGTTCGAATATAATATCCTATAATAAAGTATATATATATATATATATATATATATATATATATATATATATTATATGGAGAAAACAACTGAAAAGTTGCAAATTAAAAATAATTAATGTTTTTTTGTGTAAGTATTTATTTATATTTTTATATATATATATATATATATATATATTTGATATTTCAGATCTGCCCCGATCTTTCGTCAGAAATAAATTAAATAACTGGATTCAGACGTTTGTTTACAAGTAGCGTCCGCGAGACGCCGACGTCACGTAATGTGGAATGCAACTGTGTTTGAATATTTCTAACGATAATATTTTAGATGTTGTTTTAAAATGTTTTTTTTAACTGTATCTAAAAAGATTTTTTTACCTATTGAAATATTTATACAGATTTAAAAATCCCAAGTCTTTGTTTAACCCTAGTTTATATGTGTCTAATCCAGTATTTACTTTTTTTCTGTGTGTGTATGTGTAAATAAAATCGGAATCTATCAATAAAAATTTACAGTTGTCTAATGAGTGTCTTCATTGATTAAAGTCTCCAGCTATGGGGGAATAAGGTTTTGTTTTGACGTATGGTTAGTTTATGATTGTTGAAGCGAAATCTAAAATTATTTCCAGATTCACCAATACATCCAATATTGGGACATATTGTGCTATATATATATATATATATATATATATATATATATATATATATATATATATATGCATTTATGTAGTGCTTTTACACATTTGTTCGAATGTAATATTCTATAATAAAGTATATATATATATATATATATATATATATATATATATGGTATAAGAACGACAATTGGAAAAATCTTAGTTTTTTGCCTACGCGTTTTGTCTTCCGTCTTTTTTTAATTATTGAATCTGGAACAAAAGCTTTAATTTTGAGTGTAATTTAAAGTTTAGTGTCGCGATGAATACATATTTTGAAATAATAATATTATGATCTACTGTGTATAAAAATAAATGGTAAAGAATTGTGGATTTTAAATCTGATTGTTATTTCTTTTTATATATATATATATATATTTATATATATATATATATACATATATATATATACATGAAGAAATATTATCTTAGGGTGTGCTATATTTATGGGATAATTGCTCAATATCAGAGATAGAGCGTGTGTAAATATAAAAGTGAACATATAAGTCAACATTTAGAGGCGACTGTCTGTTTAATGCGAGATGCAACCGACAGGCCTGACGATTGCGTATAGCATGAAACAGACTGTCACCTCTAAGTGTTGACTTCTATGTTCACTTTTATATTTATATATACACACACACACACACACACATATATATATATATATATATATATATATATATATATATATATATATATATATATATATATATATATATATATATATATATATATATATGTATTAGTTCAAATGTAGTTTTTAGTCGATACCTGTATTTAAAATAGACTTTTTCGGGTTTTTTAAACAGTGTGTGTTCAGACTGCGCAGACGACAAAACATATTAAAGAAAATATTAAAACATACTTCGGAAAATTTGCTTGTACCCTGTTGGAAAGCATATTTTCATTATTAGGCCTTCTCAAACACTGCCTGGTCACATTGAATGCCTAAAAAACAAACAATTAACCATCCTCCATCGTTGATCGGACCTAGAACTTTCACCAATCGTGATGAATAGCTGTTCCCTTGAGTGTATGTTGAACCTTAAATTGAAATCAAACCTGAAGCTGAACTCGTGCACACGATCAACCACTAAAGATGCTGGAAAAATATTCGGTTCTCTCTACCGATCCATCGAGTACCTCACTACTTCTAATATCCTTTTCTTTTGCAAACCTAGATCAGGCCAGAAATGGAGTACTATTGCCATATATGGATCGGAGCTGCCGAGTCTTCAATTTCCAATCTCAACAGAATCCAAAGCGTCCTTGTAGGTGACAAATTATTTTTCACTCTGCAACCCTCTTTTAAAAGACGGGAACCCGCAAGCTGTTCGCTACTCTATCGCTATTTCACAGGAGAGTTCAGATGAACTACACTCCTTCGTTTTACCAGTCCTTACCTTCACGGCTAAGACCCAATATGCTACGCACATTGCACCAAACCACCCTCATTTACTTCGTATTTTAATGGTGTGAAGTAGGCTACACTTTACACCTTCTTCCCACGAATCGCTAGAAACATCTACCAAGAGATTTCGTCCATAACCACGATAACATTGGCCTGTTCAATCAGGGATAAATCTTAATCTTCAACACCTATCCGCATAAGCTGGACATCTTACTCTGTAAGCCTTTACGTCGAGTGGCCCTTGGCCCTTGTAAAGGGTGAACACCACTGTAAAAAAAAAACAATGTTAGGTAAGCAAGTGGTATCTTTTCAAGCACTTTGCAATTGCGCCTCATACTGGGATCATTTTCTCAGACGGATAACATCATGAATTCATTTTCCTCACAAGTCGAGCAACGTTCCAACCACTCGACCACGCCTTCCACAATGCGCCAACGCGCAATACACACAGGCACGCCCCCTCTACACACAAACATAACGCATACAAACATATATATTCTGGATCAATAAAACAGGAGACGAAGAGGTATTAAGTAAATTTTTTATCGATATGATTAATAGTGAAAAGTGTTGGGTGTTTGATATATTGGGAGGGAAGGAGATTATGCCGAAAATTAAATATTTGTTTTCTAAAAGAAAGGATTTTGTATCAATTGTCCATGGACGGTGTATCTGTCCATCTCATTGTTACTAATGTCAAACTCAAATTCTCCATATATATCTGTCAATCTATCTATTTCAATCTGTTCATTATCTCTCTCTATGTCGCTATCTTTCGCTCTATTTTTCTCGCTTTATGTCAATCTGTTCATCATCTCTCTCTCTATCACTCTCTATCTCCCGCTCTCTCTCTCTCTATATATATATATATACATACATATATATATATATATATATATATATATATATATATATATATATATATATATATATCAATGTGTTCATTATCTATCTATTTAAATTCGTTCATTATCTCTCTCTATCTAGCTATCTTTTTCTCTCTTTATCTATCTCAATCTGTTCATTATCTCTCTTACTGTCACTCTCTATCTCGCAATTTCTATCTATCTATCTATCTATCTATCTATCTCATTGTGTTCATTATCTATCTATCTATCTATCTCAATGTGTTCATTATCTATCTATCTATCTATCTATCTATCTCAATGTGTTCATTATCTATCTATCTATCTATCTATCTCAATGTGTTCATTATCTATCTATCTATCTATCTGTTGTGGATTCCGGGATGAAATCCGGTATGAAATAATAACAAACGCCAAGAATGAATATAGGAAATAAATGTATTAACGTAATAATACAAACTGGTAATACAGGTTAGTAGTTCCAGGAAGGCGGGATTAGTAGACAATATATATATATATATATATATATATATATATATATATATATATATATATATATATATATATAGTCTTTGGTATCGACGTATCTCTGTATGACTTCTTACTGAGCCTAAGTGCTCATTACTATGACTATGCCGCTACGTTATTCTACTCGACCGACTCTACGTTACACTATTACCACTTGACTTGACTTAACGTACTCCCGGGTATTCACTGGCAGTAGCATATGTATACCTTGGGTGAGACCATTTGTGTAAAAAGGGGAAACCCCTCAATACTATATATCTCAATGGGTTCATTATCTATCTATCTATCTATCTATCTTACTCGGAATTCGCCAGTCTTTATTAATCGTAAAACTAGCATATCTCAAACATTCTAACTTTTCTCTGATGCTAGACAGGCCAAAGCACTGAAAATACCTATGGCTTGATGTAGTCAAGGGTACTTCCTGTCTAACTAAGGTCGATGCAGTTAATCTTCAGACTTGAATCCACCAAACCTTAGAAGACATAAATTAAATTTTCAGTTTGCTTTATTCGGAGATTAGTTAAGAGAAATCGGAAGTAATAATCATGGCGCACGAGTAAGAGTAATTTTTATGGAATTGGTTGCAATGGATTCATGCCTTTCTGAAGGACATTTCTACAAAATAAGCTCAAACCACCTAAGGCAGAATTCGAACTATAACGCTTTCAGATATAGGAAGAAATTAATTCCTGCCCTTCTAAAGGTCGCTTGGACGAAATAAACTCAAGCGACATAAGGCAAAATTTTAACTCAGACATTTTCAGACGTAGAGAGAACAGACTTATTCTTTTTGAAGGGCACTTTATGAAATAAATCCAAGCTACCTAAAACATAATCGAAGTATAATTCTTTCAGATAAAGAGGGAGGCAAATCCATGCCTTTCTGAAGAACAATTTTACGAAACAAAATCAAACTAACCCAGCTAGGTAAGGCCAAGTTCAAATTATTACTCTTGCAGTTATAGGGAGAAGTGGATTCATGCCTTTCTGAAGGATAATTCTACGAAATAAACTCAAGCTACCTAAGGCAGAATTCGAGTTATCACTCTTGAAGTCATAGGGAGAAGTGGATTCATGCCTTTCTGAAGGACACTTGTACGAAATAAACCCAAGCTACCTAAGGCAGAATTCGAATTATCACTCTGGAAGTTATAGGGAAAGGTGGATTCATGCCTTTCTGAAGGATAATTCTACGAAATAAACCCAAACTACCTAAGGCAGAATTCGAATTCTCACTTCCAGTTATAGGAAGAAGTGCATACATGATTGTCTGACCGACCTTATCGCGAATTAAACACAGCAAAATTCATCCCGAATTCGAACTTATTTCAGAGATTATTCTGTCCTCACAGACCTTACCCGCATATTTTGTCAACCCATCTCTATTAATTTAATAATCATTTAAAATGATAATTAGTTTTCAAATAAATACTGAAAAGAAAAACAAGTCAGAAACAAAAAAATATGGAAACAATAATAAAAATGAAAAATGGCAGAAAATGTTACTTTTCGTTAGATGAATTATTTAAACGATCAGGACTGAAAAAAAAGATATTTATTATTTCATCTTTTCAAATGAATTTTTGATATCTCCATTCTTCCACTTCCTTAATATAAATCAACCAACAAAATATTCTTTAAAAGTTCTGTTTTTTATCTTAGATTTCCCTAAAGAAAGGATTTGGTTTTCATGAGACGAATTTAAAAAAAAAATCTTTTTTAAAATTTAAAATCATAAATTAGAATTCATATTGGACAGAGAAAAAGACTTTAAAAATAATTAAACCCTGTAATATTTTAATCAACGGCTTTAGAAAAAAGAAGCAATAATTAAACAACCATCAATGGCGTAGTGACAATCAGTGTCAAGAATGCTGGCTTCTCCCGTAATCACTACGAAAAGCACGTAACAAAGAACGAAAGTTGAAGGCTAATCATAAAAGCGAATGTCAAACCGTAATTTACTTCGTCTACTTTCGTTGAAAACCATGAAACTTTACCGCAATGTACTAATAGGAAAATTTCAGTCTAACAAATATTACTTAATTGTTTAATCAATTAGTATTTATCTAATTATTGGTGATCTTCTAATCCATTTTGCAATGGAATATGTAGAATGTACTCAGCTGCGTCAGTATTCAAAGATTTGTGAAGAAAAATCCTGTAAATGTTCAGAACGCAATTCCCACATGAGATATACCATGTCAAACAGAAGAAATCAGTTTCCTGACGTTGTATGAAGTTTTTGACATTCAAGAGTATTTGGTGATTCATGGCTGTAATGTAAGTTGTTGCATTCGCATGCTCTCAATACAAAGAGATAAAGACCTGAACGCATCGTGATGCTGAAAATAAGACAGGCAATATTTTTGAGCCACTAGAGGTAAACATATAATTAACTACTTAAAAAACAAGGTTAAACGAAATAAATTTATTTATAATCTAATTAGCGTTAAAACTATACCACATATATGTACAAGGCAAAGCAGAGATTAAAGCAAAACAAAAACGAAGGGTCTTATATATAATATGAAGATACTCCTCTGTCTGGAGAAGTCATGTTTAGGACTCCAGATTCAAACGGGCCGGATTCAGCTATGTCCCAGGTAATGACATATTCCACGAACGGGAAACAGCGAAATCGAGTACTGCGCGCTGGAGATTATTTTTTTATATCTGGGAAAGATATATTCCCAAATGGAAACGGCACCATAGACTCGAAATCTGCTGGGGGTGTAGATTTAGCTTCTGTACAAGGCGGTGGTGAACGGGCTAAAGCAACTTTTCGGTTTCGCTGCTGCAAAACGAACTGACTTTGACTGCCGCTAAGGTCATTTTATATAATGATGTCCAGTTTTCATTATCCAATGTCAGATGCATTTTTGTTTTGTGGTTTTACATTATTCGATGTTTTTGGTTTATCATAGCATTTTTGCTGCAATGCATATTTCTTTCTGCATGAAATGACACTTCCTTATTAATAGTGACTTCATTTATTACTTGATGTCATGCTAATCCGAACTTTGATACAGACAACCTCAATACATTTCTTACATGTCTTTGTCTAATTTAGGATGCCTACCAGTCTTTTTCATATCCAGAACGCTACAAATATAAAACAAGATTCATCTGGGTGATGTGAACAGAATTCCTTGATATTTCAACTTCCTTAGAGATTTTATTTAGACATTCTTTGTTACATTTTGATAATTCCATCTTCAAACTAACTCGTCACGTAAATTTCGGAAAAAAATTTCGTCAGCTTCACTATAAGGACAAATTGAATGTTCCAAAATTTATGCACTCTGTTTCTGTGAATTTAAAATGATAAAATTGCATGTGTATGCTGTTGTTCATGATGACGGTAGTCTTTGAGTATAGAATCCAGAGGTTGGCAGGGAATATTTCGAGGGCAGTAGTGAAGCGTAGTTCAGGTTAGCATTGGATATCCCGATAAAGTAGCAGAGCGTAGTTCTTCCTTCTGTTCTTTTGCCTGACAGGTTGGCACTGGTTATTCGGAGTGAGTAGTCAAAATGTCCGCTTTTATACACGACGGATTGAATATTTCACGTCTCCTGATTGGTTAACCTTCTTTTGGGGAACTATAAAGTGAGTCAAATCATTTGGGTTTGCTCACTAGTATATATTGGTACACAAAAATTGTAAAATATGTTGGGTTGATTTTAAACTTTGAAAGTGTCAAATGGCTCATAATGTTGTAATGACTTATTTTCAGTATCACACTGCCTTTAAGCTGTATCCCATTGTACTCTATCCAGGGAAATACGAATTAAGGTCCTGAATAAACACAGATACGGCCACTGAATGTACATTATCGAATAATTACAGCTTCTTTGTAAAAGAAATAGGTAAATTATTTTTCCAAGGTGGCTCATTTCTGTTGTTTACCACGGTATATAATTTGAGTTAACCCATTACATGTATCTTGGAGGGGGTGACAGGAGATCAAGTGTCAGTTAATCTGAGATCATCGAGCAGAGCATTATTTACAGGATTAACGATTTTTTCCTTTAAGTAATAGAGTATTGGCTAAGTCCTAGAAATCATTTTTTTCTTTCTTGTCGATGTCTGTGAAAAAAAAGATTTTACGGAGCTCTCTCCTTAAAATCATTCATAAGATTCATTAACAAAAATGTTTGAAATTAGATGAGACATTTTTTTCTGTGGCAACTCAAATTTATGCGTTTATTTTTGTATTCTTTCATTCCGGTCGACCGTAGTCAGGATCATCGAACCAAGATCCTTTATTTAGCTTTATAGTATGTGTTACGCCAGGGCTACATACAGTTTGAAATTCAGGGTTACCTTCTCCTAGACTGGTTACCACCCAAGGCTACAGAACCCAGCTATTTACTCATAACTGGTGGCTGAGATGATTCATACCTTTTTCATGGGTAATAGTACGTACGTGAGTGTAAGGAAGCCGAATTCGAACTCGGCTCTCCGATTCCTCTATCGTACCTCCATTCATTGGAAGGATAGGGTTTCTAATTTTCGTTTCACTTTGATTTTAACGGAGACTAAATTTAAAAAGAAATAAAATTGACCGACTAGAAATACTACTACTCTAAATCATCTGTCTATATCTCTGAGATGAGGTATTATGTTTACGTGCATTAATTACATTATTCGAACTGTTATCCTCATCTTTATTGCAATATTCACAACGTTTCGGCCGTTTTACGTTTTTTTTCAGGTGATTGTAATTTCGAACCCAAAACTTTATTTCGTCCATTCATAGATTGTTCTAGTTCCACGTGTCATGCTTATTCTGTATATCTCAGTTTTTTTCCCTTTAATTCAACTCTCCAAGTTTGGTTAACCACTGCTGTAGTCTGATATTGAATTCACACCTTTTTCGGTCTAGTCATTGAATGTAATCAACGTCTTTATCCACTTAGGCATGTGTCCTTGAGACCCAATGATTAGTGAACCCCCAAACATTATGAAAGTTTAAAAATACATTTTAATAGTAAAAATACTAGCAATACATTTTATATAAAAAAATATACCAACGGTACATAATTATAGAAAAATTACTAAAATATTTTTAAAGCAGAAAATAGCTAAATGACCAACAATACATTTTATGTGTAGTTGAGGCCATAACATTATGTTCAAAAAATTTAGATTCCGCCATTAAATAACCCATAGTAGTTCATAGGCGCTAGACGATATTGACCAACCAACTACTGCACTGTACATTGTGTCACTTCTTTTGCTCTGGACTGTATTTTTTTAAAAGCGCTGACGATATATTTTCTTGCTTGCTTTTAAGTGATCAAATATTTAGAAGTAAAAATGTTTAAAGAAATATTTTCAGTTGTTTTAAACGATTTAATATTCGAAGTTCAAATGGGGACAGCGGTTTTTGCAAGGTGTATTTAAAAAGAGAAAATTACTTAGGAAAAAGAAAGAATACTGGACTCTTATGTAATATCAGTCCTGCTATATGGCAGTGAATGCGGCACAATCTACACACAGATGAAGAAGAAGCATGAGCAACAGAAATGTGGTTTTACCGAAGAATGCTAAGGAACGAATCTATAAACAACGGCGAGGATAAAGAAGATGGTAACAAAAACATCTGGAAGAAGCTCTTGAAATTTTAGGTCAAATAATGAGGAAAGACGGTTTGGAATATTTGGTAGTCACAAGTCACATTGAAGACAAGACAGACGAAGAAAAACAATACATAACCTACCTAGAAAGGTTGAGTCAGTGGATGACAGAACAAGTGTTACGAGAGATAAAAAAGACATAAGTATTCTTCTTTTCTATGTGATGTGTCCCTTCAAGACGTTGATGATCGTGACTCTCCACAGTTTCCTGTTCTTTGTAGATCTTAATATAATTTTGTCTTCTTTTTATCTCTCCTAAATTTTGTTCCGCCATCCAATTTCTCGAGCTCACTAGAAAGGTTACGCGTTGTATTCCTTTGTCCATCTTGCCTTCAAGATGACCTGTGGTGGACACCGAATCATTCAAGCCCCCCTTTCCCTCATTATCTGTCATTGAAATGTCAACAGTCCCTTCCCGATATTAAATATAAGTGGCATTTTTGTTTCAATTTTCATCGTTGCTCACGTGTTCGATCCATAGAATTTGAAGCACACTTCTTTAGAAACACATTTTCTTTTACTTCGCCTTTTCATCTGTGAGGAAATTGTCCAGAATTCACTGCCATATAGGAAGATTTATATTACATAACAGTTCAGCTCTTTTGTTCTTTGTTTCCAACGATATTTTCTGCTTCTTAATACATTGCTTAGCTGTTGGAAGGCATATTTCGCTATCGTTGTTTTTCGAACTGTGACTTATTTTGCTCGTGATACAAGGATTCCTGGTTGTTATGAGATCTTACCTGTAACGACGTAATGAACTCTTCCTGACACTATAAAGACTGCGCCTCTCAATAGGGATGGTAGAGAACGAAGTGGAGCGAAGTGGAACGAGTCGAGACGGAACGAGACGAGACAATAGTAGTTCACTCTAAACCAAACTGACAGTCATACTAACACTCTCAACTTCTTGTATTATTATTCTGTTTAATATATCTTTGTTATTCCTACTCTTGTGCTCGTGTTGTTCTTTCTTGGTCCTAACCTTGGACCATAACAATGGTGCGAGGATTTTGGACCATAACACTGGTTCGTTTCAAATAAAAAAGAAATCTATTTTCTTCTTTATGAAAGCACTGATATCGTAGATATAATATAGTTTCTTTTCTCCTTGAACGCAAAGAAAATTTTGATACGATTATCTTGACATATTTCATTAGATTTTTTAAAACATCATCGACATTTTCACCGCAGACTTGTTCTTTATGAGATTCTCGATGTTACCATTTTCAAGAGGCCTTATTCTTCGGCGTATTTACAAAATGAAGATTACCAAGATACAGTCTCCTTCTTCTATTATTCGATAAGGGAAGATTAATGACATTTTCACAAGGAATGTTCTTTCCTATTCAGGAAGACATACTTAAGAACAGAACTTCCGGTTTTGTATCAATTCATTTTAGTAGTTTCGTTTTGAAATAATTCCATGTTAATGCAGCAGGTGCTATCAAGATGAAATTAAATTAATCAAATAACTTAAAAAACATATAAATACACATATACACATACACGTAGACAAACAAATACACATACACGTAGACACACATACACGTAGACACACAAATACACACGCATGCATACTCTTATTCTTTATTCTGTTTTTAAAATATTTTGTATGTTTGAAGAAAACTTTCGATATTTTAATGTTTGTTCTTATTTAATCTTCTACATGTTCATACTGATATTTAGTTAATTTAATATGGCTAAAGGACCTCACTGTGAGAATAGAGGTCAACATTGGCAAACTTTTTATAAGAGGGAATGGCTTGAAACAAGTATAGTATTGTAGAATCCTCCGTATTTTTCCACTCAACCCGTTTAAAGGCGGAATTTTCCATAAGAGCTAGTTTCGACCAATCAACACCACACATTGCGAAACTCGGCTTATTATTGGTCGAGACGCCCCAGGATAAATTTCGGCGCGAATGCGCTGGGAGCCGATCTGATCTTCGCAGAGTAAATAAAAGGACGAATCTTAGTCCGATTCACTAGTCAGCAATTCACTCTCAGAGAGATTTCTACAGAGATCCACGCGTGTCTACATCTTGACTTAAAGGACTTTTCGCGCGTCAACACCTGACTCCACCTTCAACCTCTTTCTCTCTCTCTCTCTCTGAAATCTTTGTACGTTTCTAAAAAAGTGTTATTCTACACTACCAAACAGAAATTATTACTAAAGCAAATATATATAAAAAATACGGTCCAAGGTGAATAACTCTGCCAAAACAAAAACATACAAAATTCAGCAAAAAAATCTCGCAACTACAATACTTTAAAATTTATCTCTCGATAAATTTTCCTCAAATTTTTATGTGAACACTTTTCCTAAACAAAGGAACATTCATGAACTTTGAGTTCATAAAATACTCAATTCAACTTTTGTTCAACAATTCAGTTATTTCGACTGAAACACAACTTTTTCCAAAAATTGTATTGTAATTTATTTGTACATAAATATTCAATGTTTGTTTCTAATTGAATTCACGACTACCTTTGTTTCTTCGTTCAATATTGCCTTTGAGATTTATTCCTTTTGTATGTCTACGCTAAATTGTTGTGATTAATATGAAGAACATGCTTTTCACGTTTATTACCACAAACCTAAAACCCTTCTGATTACACACTAATTCATAGCAATCCCAACAGTATAATATACCTAATTTAACAATGTTTCCTCAAATTATAAAACTGACTGTTTTGTCTGTGTAAGTAAAATCATTTATAATCCTTATTAATAATTACTAAACCAAGCTTGGCCTGATATAGGTATAACTTGGGATATAAAAGTCACGCCTGAATTATAAATGTTGAGATTTGTTTGCATTGAAAATGAGGATTCAAAATCCTGGCTTTTCTTTAGTCTCTGTGCGCGAATTAATTCGTTTAGTTGTAAAATAGACATCATTAACTCTGCATTCAACTTAGACAATAATGCGAACAGAGAACGTCTGCATTCAAGGTTGTTTTTTTTAAGGAACGCAAGAAAATGCCAAGTGAACTTTAAAAATAAAGCAAATAAAGAGATACAAAACAACAGTCTTTCTTTCTAGAAATTCAGAAAAAATTAAATAAAAATATTTTCGAAAAAATGGCTACAATTATTATGAAAACTTGGAGTAAGCTCTAAATGTTGCTATCCTATAAAAGGAAAAGTTGGTCCCGCATTAACGCGCGCGGGACCATGATATTACAACATAGAAGAAAATTCCATAATGGATACTTTTTTCACGTTCTAATGAACTCTAAGCATGACTGTCAACCGTTGCATTTAAATGCAAAAATACAATAATGGATAGCAACACACAGTTTTGTATTTTTTGTGGATTCACCGTTGAAACTGTTAGATGTAGACGTCTCTTCTACTCCAATAGCTTCATGTCTCGCACATCTCGCCTGTGGAACTCCCTTCCTTATTCCTGTTTCCCTGACAAATATAATCTCCAACCATTTAAGTGTAATGTCAATCGACATCTCCAGTTGCCTTGATCTATCCACTTCCCTTCTCCCCATCCTTTCACCTTTCATTCCTATCTGCTCTCGCTCCAAATCTTCTGTAACCCCCTTGCCTTGATCGATTCACTCTCTTTCTCCACATCTTCTCCTTTACCTCTCCTATCTGCTCTTCCTCCAAACCTTCTGTAACCCCTTGCGTGCTAGTGGCTTCCAGCCTTGGGGTGATAAGCTTAAAAGAAAATTCCGGGGATGGAATACTGCACAAATAAATAAATAACGCCAGTAATTGAAATAGGAAAATAAGTGTATTGAACGTAAGAATATAACTTGAAATGAAGATTAGTAGTCCAGGAATACGGGTTAGTAGAAAGTATATGTACAAGTCTCTGTAAGTGGAACCGTAATTTTCTCTCTCTCTCTCTCTCCCCTCTCTCTCTCTCTCTCTCTCTCTCTGTGTGTGTGCGTGTGTGTGTGTGTGGACTCCACGTATCTCAACCTTATCTCAACGTATCTCTTTGTGAACACCCTGTGTACTCCACGTATCTCCCCTCTGTCAGAATAAGTATACTTTAGACGAGTCCATCTTGTGAAAAAAGGGGAGAGCCCCACAACAGTATTACTACTTGCACTCTAGAACAACACAGTTTTGTACTATTAATTGCACTCCTGAAGATGATCTCGGAAGAAGATCGAAAGTACTTGGGAAATAAAAACATTTTCACAATTATAGCCTATGCATTATATCATTTATTATATCATTTAATTGCAATATACCAAAGGTTAGTCGTGAAAGGATTCTGTTAAAAATAAGCAGACATTATGTCTGTAATTTATTTAATCAGACATGCCTAAAAGAGAATTTTCTGCCTAAATACTTAAATATGTGTGCGTGTATGTGTGTGTGAGTCCGTGTATATACTTATATATGTAATTAAGAGTATCATCAGGGAAAACAATACAATGTAACATTTTGTATTGAATAGATAAATGTTTTGAAAAAGGAATTATCGCTTTTGGAGACGAAAATCTGCTTCAAATATATTCTATTCGTGTTGAATAAGACCGTTGAAATTTTTTAGATCTTATCCATGAGACCAATTGACCAATCATTAGAATATTTAAAATTCAGTTTTTTGTTGGAAAACATATTTTCAAACTTCTTTCTTATTTATTTATTTATTCCTTTTCACTCCATGCAAGGCATAAAGCCACTAAGACAAGAGTGGTTACTGGGTGAGGGAGAATTAGGAACAGAAGTATTACTAATGAGCGGGAAGAGAAAAGAGTAATCAGAAGGACAGTAGATAGCAGTTGGCATTGCATTTTTGAAGATTAATGTTGTCTAGAAAGCATGAAACCGGAAGGGAATTCCCCAAACTAGTAGTGCGAAAAAATAATCTGTTAGTATACAATTTACAACTACATCTAGGAAGCTCGTCTGTAAATTGATGAGTTTTTGAGAGTAGTCAAATTAAAAGAAAAATTTAAATTAACAACTTCTAGGTACCATAGGAAATACATCAATGCAAGCAATTACCATGAAAGTATTTAAAGGAAAGCCATATAAGGGCAACCATACCATCGAATATAGTATGGCGATCATCACCACACACACATACACCCTTAAAAATTCAAATCTCCCGCAGCATTCATTCATTGGACAGGGAGCAACGCTCCTATCAGAAGCGACAATTTTAAAATCGCTATATTTTCATATAGTAGATTTTGTGTATTTTTTTGGAGAACCGGCTCACAGAGGTCTCCCCAGAACTCATGCAATGATTGGTCAATATCGACCAATCAGATTCTCTGCATGTGGAGAATGTTTCTTTTTTCCCGCGCAGCACTCCTGATACAACGAACACATATATAAGCATAAGATAAGTGGAGCTGCACTAGTGAGACATTCAGCTGCCTTAGAAATACACGACAGTTGAAGATATGCGCCTATCTCCTCACTCAACTCACAAATCACATTCTTTTACACTACATGATTTTCCTCTTGCACGGCAGAACTGTTTAAAACATTTATAACAGACTAGTAACTCTTTCATTTTCTTTCAGAGAACTTTGATAGACAACTCTCGTATTACTCTTTGCATGTTTTATCGTATACATTCTTTATTGTATGTTACGTTGAATACAATTTATATATATATATATTGATACCTTTGCCTTGTCCCTTTCTTTTACATCAGTTTGGGTTCCTAAACAAATTAAACAAATCTGGTAAAAGTCCGCCACAATAGTATTTCAGTATCTTCTAACTGTTTTGGTGAGTGGGGCTCAGGATATAATTCTGAGCATCTTAAAATTAATGTCTGAATATATTTGAGCAGAGTTCTGTAGAGAAAGATTTTGTTGTCAGAATTATAAACTTAGTATTTTTGTTGATTGCGCTTTTTATAGACTTACGGGTGTTGTATCCATTTATTCTTGCGTCATGAATTATAAGATATTAAATGAGTGTAATGTTTTTAATATAATATTAATCTATAATTCACAATATCATTCAATATCTTTTCATTCGTTTTGTGGATCGGTTTTTATAATTCTCACCTTCTTCAAATGAACTATTTGCTGAAACTGCTTTCAATAAATACTTTCATCAAATTTATTGCAAAATTATCGTGAAATAAAATGAATTTAAATCCGTCAATAAACTGTTAGGAAATATTACACTAGCATTTACGAGGAAAAATTCCAAAACGATTGTTTCGGGGTTGGATGTCCGATTTTCTCAATAACTGGGCGTGTCTCCAATATTTTTCGGAACTGGAATACTGATTAAAAGAACTTAACAATGGCAACCAAATTTCTGTATTGTTGTGGTAGTGAGAACAATATATTCGTTACATTTATCTTACCATGTTCTTCGTTTCATTAACAATACAGCTATATTGCAATCTCCGTATCAAACTTCCGTTATCAGAAAGCATATGTGCCAACTCAGCCTATCAAGTAATTTTGCTGGGTAGACGTCCGGAGCATCGCCAAAAGTCAAACACGGAGACAATATTTCTTCGGGAGATATTTCATTTACAAAAAAAATAGTCTGGCTAACTCGCCTCGCACTTCGAGATCAGTAAATCATTCTCAAATGTCGCGCGAGAAAAATTGCTCATATCTGATTCTGCGTAAAAATGAAAGGAGAATTGATGCAATTCATTTGATAAATGTCGTCTGCAGCAAGTCAAGGCAAAAGAAGATACTCTATCATACATCATGAAAATGCCAAAATTTGTTTCTAAGTATATGCGGTCAATAACGTGCCAAAGCTTGAAACCTCTTTACTTCACAGCGTCGATGGTAATTGTATCACAGATTCCCACGTCCAAACTGAGACAGAATATATATATATATATATATATATATATATATATATATATATATATACGAATGTAATGAGAACGAAAATAATATAAATTTTAAAGTTCAAAGCATTAATTCAAAAGAAGGCTCAATACCAAGAGTAGAGCAATAATTATTTATTATCATTTCTACATACGGACAAAAACAACTTACTAGCAGCATAGAAACAAGAATGCATTTTTGAAGTAAGTTGTTTTTGTCCGTATATAAATATTATAATATATATATATATATATATATATATATATATATATATATATATATATATATGGTATAAGAACGACAATTGGAAAAATCTTACATTTTGCTGACGCGTTTTGTCTTCCGTCTTTTTTTAATTATTGAGACTGGAACAAAAGCTTTAATTTTGAGTGTAATTTAAAGTTTAGTGTCGCGATGAATACATATTTTGAAATAATAATATTATGATCTACTGTGTATAAAAATAAATGGTAAAGAATTGTGGATTTTAAATCTGATTGTTATTTCTTTTTATTTATATATATATATATATATATATATATATATATATATATATATGTGTGTGTGTGTGTGTGTGTGTGTGTGTGTGTGTGTGTGTGTCCGAATGTAATGAGAAGGAAAATAATATAAATTCTAACGTTCATGCATTAATTCAAAAAAAGGCTCAATACCAAGTGTAGAACAAAAATTATTTATTATGATTTTTACATACGGAGATGCGCATCGAAAAAAGGATGCATCTTTGTCGTGAGTGTGTTGGTTTCTCTGTATCTGAATATTATCATTATTATTACAACTATTTATCTATTTCAGTCTATACAGATCGATTACATTCTATTTGCATATATCTATCTCACCCTATTCTATTCTATCTATCAATCTATCTATCTATCTATCTCAGTCTGCATATCTATCTATCTATCTATTGTTGACGCATTCATATTTATCTGTCTATCACACAAAACGGAATGCAACCAAAATTGTCCTTTGAGCAGTAGTCCTCTTATATTTAGGTGTCCAAATGCAATAAAAACATATTCTGTTTCTTTGCGTTCTTTGTACTGATGATAAGATCCCCAATAATATGAAACGTCATTTTGTCAGAAAAACAAAATGATGCTAATAAAAGTATTAAAAATCAATGATTATTAGCAGCTCGACGTATTTCTATTTCTTATAGATATTCGGCTATTATTACAGATTCGCTTGTAATATGCTAAGAATAAAAATTCCACAAAACGTAAGAATGGGATATCTCAATGAATAGAGAATATCAGAATAATGAACGATATATATATATATAGATAGATAGATAGATAGATATAGATATAGATATAGATATATACATATATATATATATATATATATATATATATATATATATATATATATATATATATATATATATGCGTGTGTGTGTGTGTGTGTGTGTGTGTGTGTGTGCAATAACAAGTAATGTTAGGTAATGAATTAAGGAGGCGATATAACGAGATAATGGGAAAACAGGCACATAAAATACTCTTCCATATTGGATTATGAAAACTGAATATACTCCGGAATTGGATAATTTCTATTTAAAGGGAAACAAAGAAATTTGTTCGAAATATAAAAAGTGAATTGATACTCATCAAATGACTTTGTTTGGTCTTTAACTAAACCTGTATAACGTACGTAGGCGATCTTGAAAGCCTTAGAAGTCCTACAAAGATTTATTATTGGCAGTCACATTCTTAACAATATAAGATATGCAAATGGCAAGTTGTTGATAACAGACAAAGGAAGTAAGCTGCAAGAATTTCGACTTGAAGAAATAAAGAAAAGGAATGAGATATGACGAAACATCAATACAAAGAAGTCAGAATGTATGGTTGTCAGGAAAATGGACACCCAAAATTTCGTTAGAAACAAATAAAATAGTATAGAAATATTACAGTATATCAGTTCTCTTATATAGCTTTGAATGCTGGAAAATTTCCTCAAAGCTGAAGAAAAGTTGTGCTTCTATCGATGATACTGAGATACCAATAAACTGAAGGAGTTTTTGTTTTGTTTTGTTTTTGTGAAAGCAAAAAAATACCTCTACTTAAAATCTGAAAGCTACAACTGAAATTTCTAATGAACATAATGAGGAAAATGTCTTTGAAAATTTAACACATAATGACATAGCAAACCAAACAATAACCTAAGGAATTTGTGTAACTGATTTGCAGAAAACCCGATAAGGGGATATAGAAAAAGACAAACCGTATGGAGAGATAGAATGTACATTAAATTGTAGTTAGCCATATATATATATATATATATATATATATATATATATATATATATATATATATATATATATATATATATATAAGTAATTCATTGAGTCTGAAAGAAACCTCAACAGAATGCAGAAAGCACTGGACGGCCGTTTCGTCTTATATTTGGGACTCATCAGCAGTGCGCATCCACTACCGAGAAATCAAACCCATAGAAAATACCATACCAACCGTTCCAACGGGCCTCGGTGAAGAAGAGATAGCAAATCAGACTCAATATAGCGCCGCTCGCTCACATATACCGTGGTGGAACTCAACTGAAGTTCTCTGTAACCATAGGACTGTGCTCCACCCCCGGAGCCACGACTACTATCACCAAGCGGCTCAAACTGAAGCATTAGAAGCAATGATATACATATGATAGAAATTGTAAGGAGGATTTGATAATTATAATTAAGTATTTCATTGAGTCTGAAATGGTTTCAATTCTCGGTAGTGGATGCGCACTGCTGATGAGTCCCAAATATAGGACGAAACGGCCGTCCAGTGCTTTCTGCATTCTGTTGAGGTTTCTATCAATTTCTATCATATATATATATATATATATATATATATATATATATATATAAACGTGAATGGATTTATATACCAAAGGAATTAAAGTATTTGGAATTGCTGTCACACTGACGAAAAAAAGTCCTGCAGAATTCGGTCTGGGTTCAAAATCAACCCATTGCACTGATAAGCGTGAAACAGTCGCTTACTGGATAAATAATTAACAATCTACGCCGGTCTTTACTAATTTCACTGTTTACGAAAATAGAAAGAAAAGTCATATTAGCTCAATTACATGTACCCACTAAAACTAATCTTTATAGTAATAAGAAATGCATCGCCTGTCACGTCGTAGATATTAGGGAGACTGAGAGGAAAAGCGAAAAGCCTTGTCAGCTGAAAGTAACCATTTACATCATTACATGTTTAATAACACAGTGTTCTGATTAATAGTACCATTACAAGCATTATAAAAAATGTTAGATAGTATATCAATCCGAGTAGATTGTATAGTAATTTGATTATACAAAGGTATAAAGGTCTCAAGTATATGCACCAACATCGAAAAGTTCACGGAGAAAATTGATTACATTTTAATTAAAATTATAGACAGAAAGAAAACAATTTTAAATCATTTCAATAGTCGACTTCAATGAGAAATAAGGAATAAGAACATTGAAATAATAGAGTGAAGGAATATTTGTAAAAAGGACGAGAGTTGAGGAGTAATTAGTTAAATTTTAACAAAAACACAGAAAATACATTTGTGAATATATTTTTGATATATAAGAGTCCGCAAATGGCCTTCGAAAAGCTCCAAAAATAGAAATAAACAATGAAACTTTTTTCATAATTTGTGACACAGCTAGTAACTTAAAAGATGTAAACGTGATAAGCTATTAATAGAGGCATCGATCATAAAATGGTAGTATATAGAGATAAACTTGATATTAAAACGAAGAGAAAAAAACGGTTTCCTAAATACAGCATTTGAGAACGTCGCCAAATTTCGAATTGAAATCAATGACATCATACAGGCTGTGTGGATAAACATCAATAACGTAGAAAATAAGTATTAGACATTTGGAAAGACGATGAATTGTATAATTATGGAAGCAACAGTGATAACAAGAAAGATAAACTGAAATAACAGTAACAAAATGGTGATATTCATAGGTCGAAAACTAAAATTGAAGAAAAAATAAACAGATTACCAAGAAATAAAACCTGCAAATGCACACTGAGACAAACTAATAAAAACTGATTCACCAAAAAGAAAGATGAAGGAAAGATCTTAATATATGTCCAATCTACAACACGCAATCCACAACTGACATCAATAAAATATAGTTACTCATACTGAATGTAGATAAATGTTTTTAAAATCACTGAAGAATACATTCAAAGCCTCCATGATTCGAAATAAAAAAAGATATTACGAATAGGCACTATGTAAGTTGCTAGTAATATCCCTTAAGACCTTAAGTGACAGCAGATTAAATACGATTAGATTTTCAAAATGTGAAATACGGAGACGCGTCAACGGAAGATGGCATAGTAACAGACGCTTTCAAATTTGCAGGAAATAATTTAAAAAAATTTTAAACCGCATACATATAGCAAGACACCTGAGAATTTTGTTGTGGGAATACTTATAATACTTAAAAATAATTATAATACTTAAAATAATTATAATACTTAAAAATAATTATAATACTTAAAAATAATGAGATAATAAAGACAGTCGGAACTATTGACCAAGGGACGAACAATATAAAAAATTGTACTCACAATGCTTACAAGAAAAAGAATGCTTTAAGCATAACAGCGCTCAATAATAGAACATCTGCAAACAATAGATAAACTGACAGTAAAACAAATGCTATAGTCTTGAAGTGAACTCACACCTCTGTGGGTCTAGTCACTGGATCTAACCAACATCTTTATCCACTGGGCCATGTGTCCTTGAGAAAAGCCGTGGTGAACCAATAACTTGGATAGTGGTGTTTAAAGGGGCGTAACTGAGATATCCGGAAGAAGCATGACACGTGGAACTAGAACAATCTACCCCGGTAGATAAAATAAACGGTTTCGAATCGAAATTCCAGTCACCTGAGGTGGGCCGGAGTGTATAAACAGTCAAAACGTCGCTAATATGGCAATAAAGATGAAGACAACAGTAAGAATAATGTAAATACTTTCATGGTAATTGTGCAAAGGATCTCTTCTCTATGGTACTTAGACTTTAGAGTCTGAGTAATATAAATAATGCAAGTAATCATAGTACCTCATCTCAGAGATAGTGGCAGATATTTAGATTTTTGTTTATTTCACATATTTATTTATTTTTATTTTTTCGTATTCTTTTTAAGTTTTCTGTTTTATCTAACTGTTGTAGCATACCTACGGACGATAATGCGTATTGCCCCCATTCCCAGTAGTGAATACTGTATGTGGGGGCCGGCCTGTAGTTGGAGATTCGTCTCCAGCTGAGCTGATTAAACTCTCTGCTTCCGAGCTGAGAGCATCCTCAGACGGGGCTATGTTGAATGGCAGAGTCTCGTCTCGGGAAACAGCTAACCTACCCCGTTTAATACGGGATCTACGGGGAACTTTTGGCTGAGCCTACGGTCTCGGGAACCCCACATTAAATTCGGATTTGTGCTACATCTGACCCGGTGGGGCAGTTTGTAGATATTGTCTGTGGTTTCCAGTTGGAGATTCATTGTGGAATTCACTTGACTTATTTCTAGCAGTTGGCGACTACTTCAACGCGCCGCTGGCAAATCTTATATGTGTCGTTCGTATCCTAAGTATTATTGTTTATTACCAACCTTCCTGTGATTATTCTATTTAGCAACCTTCTCTCGTTTACAACACTAACGTAGTAAAAATTTGTTTTCGTGTCTGTATTATGATATCAGTTCTGATCTTTCATTTGGTCATTTGTGTTGGTCTGGGAAGGTTATTATGGCTATTTTCTCCTCCAGACTAAGTTTGAAGTTTTTAATTTATTGTTGAATTCGATTTACATATGATTTATCCTTCATATTGATTTCTTTAATCCATCAATACAATATATGTTAAACATATTTTATATCACAACACACACACACACACACACACACACACACACACACACACACACATATATATATATATATATATATATATATATAAATATAGGTAACTATACTCGTGTCGAAAAACCTTCGAACTCTTGATTTAACAATAGCCAAATCAATCATGAAGGAAAAAAGGTTTTAAAAAAAGAAAGAGCCAGGAACATGAAAGTCTGTCGAAAATAATCGCACAGATACAGGTCGAAGGCCCAAAGAAAAAACCCCGATACGAGTAAACAACTAACTAAAGAGCTCAATACAAGCGTAGAGCAAACCTAGTCAAACCTAATGAGTCAGACAAACCTACCAAGGTTTCACTTAGGCAGATCTGCCTAAGTGAAACCTTGGTAGGTTTGTCTGGCTCATTAGGTTTGACTATATATATATATATATATATATATATATATATATATATATATATATATATATATATTTATAATTAAGTAATTCATTGAGTTTGAATTAAACCTCAACAGAATGCAGAAAGCACTGGACGTCCGTTTCGTCCTATATTTGGGACTCATCAGCAGGCCGTCCAGTGCTTTCTGCATTCTGTTGAGCTATCATTCAGACTCAATGAATTATTTAATTATAATTATCAAATCCCCCTTACAATTTCCATCATACGTATCATCACTGCTTGATCCGGCTTCTAATGCTTCAGTTTGAGCGGCTTGGTGGCTCCGGTGGGGCACAGTCCTATGGTTACAGAGAACTTGAGTGAGCGGCGATGTATTGAGTCTGATTTGCTATCTCTTTGTCACCGCGGCACGTTGGAATAGTTGGTATGGTCTTTGCTTGATAACCTAACTGTTAGGGTTTCAATTCTTGGTAGTGGATGCGCACTGCTGATGAGTCCAAAATGTAGGATGAAACGTCCGTCCAGTGCATTCTGTTGATGGATCTATCAGACTCAATGAATTACTTAATTATAATTATCAAATCCTCCTCACAATTTGTAACATATATATATATAATTCCCTGGAGCACTTTTTAATTTATTGTTGAATCCGATTCACATATGATTTATCCTTGATATTGACTTCTTAATCCATCAATACAGTATATGTTAAACATATTTTTTACAATATATATATATATATATATATATATATATATATATATATATATATATATATATATATATATATATATATATATATATATATATGGATTTCTCGGTATCCTTGGAAACACTCAATTATGAATCTTTGCCGTGCTTTTAAAACTGTAAATTTTAAAAAATAAGTTACTCCAAAATTCGCTTAACGAGGAAATGGAACTAATGTCTTTAATTTAATAACAAAATTAAATTCGAAGCATTTAGCTTCCATTTTTGAAACATGGTTATCACTGTGTAGCGAAAAACATATTTTAAATCAATTAATGTATAATATATATATATATATATATATATATATATATATACAATTTTGCAATTTTCTTTCATAACGACTGTCAAGGTGATGTAATTTTTTATGTAATTCTCTTGTTGGTCATTGAATTCAATAATTGTGTATTTGCGCAATATATATATATATATATATATATATATATATATATAGAGAGAGAGAGAGAGAGAGAGAGAGAGTGAGAGAGAGAGAGAGAAGTTTGTTGTTAAGGCATGTCGAAAAATGTCTATTACGTGACTGCTACCATTGAAAGAATTGATAAGTAATCCAGTGATTTTCTCTCTGCAAAGAGGCGACTAGAAGTCTATCAGTGATTATTATAAACTTCTAATGTCTATCAGGATTCTTGTCAACAATGCAAGCAAATAACACTGCTAATGGAAGACAGAACTAAAATTGCGAGAAATCCTAGACCACGTCTTAAGAAAAGCAAGAAGTCCTGACCATAAAGTGTAAAAAGACAGCCAGCAAGAGAGATAGCCCAAGTGGCAAATCGAAGCTGTCAAAATCCCGTAAAAAGTGCAGAAATTTAATTATCTTGTATGTGTTAAAACAGAATATAAATCGTGACAATGAAATCTGAACACGAATTGGAATAGCGAAAGATGTCTTCTAAAAATTAAACATTGGTTCAAGAAATAGTAAAAGAAATAAGAAAAGTAAGAGTAAGAAAAGAGAGCTGAGATGTTATTTTATATCAGTCCCTCCCATATAGCAGTTTCCACACATTTGAGGAGGAAACTGGAGACAATCTAGAAAAAGGCTCTACGTGGACAAAAAATGTGAACATCGATGAAGCTTTAAGGAAAACTGGGCATTTTAAAGGTAGTGGAAACGAAAAGAGAAGAGAGAGATAGTGAGAGAGAGGAGGAAGAGTGAGTGGGAGAGATGGGTGAGGTTTCAATTCCTGGGAAGCATAATTAAGAATGGAAGCTTGGAGAATTTGAAACTCACAAGACCTTCTGAACGCGAAATGGACAGAGGGAATGTGTGGGTAAAGTAGTATGCGGTTTAATTGAGAGGAAGAACAAGAACTGGGATTTATACTTGGAGGATTTAAATCAGTTACAGAGGATAGGAAGCTGTGAAGAGTCATGTTCGCATAAGTCATGATGATGTAGGATATATAGAAGTATCAATACATCTTAATATTATCAGCGGAAAAAGATAGATAAAAAGATAAATCGAAAATAGTTCATCTCAGAATCTTAAAACAATTTGACAGATTCGTTGGCTACGTTGTATCAGAGAAAATATGTATCCTTCCGTGCAATTATTTAGCTTTATAATATGAAATCTAAATTTTTTAAAAACTCTTTACTTAAAGAAACTTCAATTTGAAAATAAACGAATAAATAATAAAAATAAATATTTGGCAAAACGCGAATAACAAAGAAAATTTTAAATATAAAAATCAATTTGAGGTTAAAAATGGGTTCCCCAAATCGTCTGGTTCACACACCACCCCAGAACCGGAGTAGAGGTTTATCCTTTTGTTCCTGTTTAGGATTGAGTTTCCATTTCTTTCTAAAGTCTATACTTCGAACGTCTCAGCCTGAAATCTGAAATTCTATTTACTTTTTAATTATTTTTCTCAATAGGAGTAGATAGGTTCGCCTATCCTAATGTTCGTACTCCTTACCTGACCTTTGTGAACAGGAGTAGAGGTTTATCCTTTGTTTCTTGTTTTAGATTGGGTTTCTGTTTTATTCTGAAGTATTTTCATTATCTTTCACTCCCAGTAGACCCTTGCGTCATAGTGCTATTATCGCCTTACTTGGGAATTTATAAGAAAAAAATATTTTAATATATTTTCTAAATTCTTACAATATGTCAATAAAGAGAGAAACAGAGAAAGAGAATAAGAATGAGAGAGGGGATTAGAAAGCGAGAGAGAAATATTCACTGACATGTTACTACTACTACTAGTACTACTACTACTAGTACTACTACTACCCCCTTACTCTGACACGAGAAGAAATATCAGAGAAAAGGTAATTCCCCACTGAAAAATAATCAGAGTATTTCATCGAAATTTATTTACCTGAAGTCAGTTGAAAAGTAGATTAAATCGTACTCAGCCATGTTTTATTGAAAAAAACATGCTTGTCATGAAAATCAGCATTACAAATTCCAGGTTCTATTCTAACGTGAATGGTGGTTGGAAAGAATCAATTACCTGTCCATATTTCTGAGATAAGGTATTATGTACACGATTTACATTATTCGGACAATTGTCCTCGTCTTTGTCGCCATATTTATTACAACGTTTCGGACTTTCAGTATCTGTCTATATTTCTGAGATGAGGTATTATGTACATTATTTACATTAGTCGGACTATTGTCCTCATCTTTTTCGCCATATTTATTACAACGTTTCGGCTTTTCAGTACCTGTCTATATTTATGAGATATTATGTACACTATTTACATTATTCGGACTATTGTCCTCATCTTTGTCGCCAT
>OZ038485.1:132082173-132102173 GCA_964036315.1 Acanthosepion esculentum
TCTGTTATTCATCTCCAGGTCCTTGACAAAATCCAACAAAACCTCTGCAATGTAATTGATCCTAACTTTGTATCTCGACATCAGTCACTTTCTCACCGGCGTGACGCGTCTTCTCTCTGTCTTTTCTACAAATATTTTCATGACCACTGTTCTGACGAGTTTTTCCCCTGCTTTACGGATTATTTGAGTGTAAGTTTGCTAATAGATTGGCATCTAGGTCACACCCTTTTACGGTCAAATGTAACCACCACTTCTACTACAACAATTATTTTTCTCTCACTTCCCGACAGTGGAACTCCTTTCCGCTTCCTTGCTTCCCTGATAACTATAATCTTCAAAAATTTAACTTCAACATCAACAGCCACCTTCTATATTTTTGAATCCCGTTCATCTTTTATCATTCCTCGACCCCCCTATACGCAGTCTTTTCTCTCATCTTCACTCTCTGTAACCCCCTGCCTACTGGTGGCATACCCGCCTTGCTTGGGGAGAAGAATTAAAAAAAGAAAAAAGAAAAAAAAGAGATTATGAAAGTCTGACAAGGATTCATTATTATTAGATATGCAGAGGACACAGAAATGATAGAAGACACAGAAAACAATCTACAGGAACTCTTACAGAATATAGCAAAGGAAAGCAAGAAGAAAGGACTAACTATCAAATGTAAAAAGAGAGAATGTCTGGTTGTCAGCAGAAACATGAACTCAACATGCAAATTAAAATTTGTAGATACCAAAAATAAACAACTTTAAATGTCTAGGATGTATTTTAACACAGGATGAAAAATGCAACGCCGAAGGTGGAGCTTGCATTGTGATAGTGAAAGATGCCTGCAAAAAGGTAAGAAAAGTATTAAGCAATAGGAAAGTTTCACTGGAAATATAAGAAACCGTACCGCATTGATATGTAATATCGGTTCTCCTATATCACAGATGGGAGAGAGACCTGATACAAAAGAAATGTCGAATGCTGAGAATACTACAGACTCAACATGTAAGTAACAAAGAAACAAAAAAAAGACTCTTATACTTGATATCAGAAAGATGCAGTTGAAATGTTTAAAGTATGTAATAAGGAAAGATAATTTGAAAAATTTGAAACCCACATGACATATTGACGGCCAGAGAGGCAGCGCATAACCTAACTCACGTCTGAACTGTTATGTGATATCAGCGGTCCTATATAGATGTGAATGCTGAACGATTTTCTGCAAGAGACTTGAATCGAGAGAGATATGATTCTACAGAAGAATTCTGACGTATTTCCATGGACGGAGAATGTGATAAACGAGATAATTTGAAAGAAAATGAAAATAAATAGGACATTTCGAATCCGAAAGAGACGGTGAAATTTGTGGAGAATATTGGGCATTAATACACAAGGGGCATATTGAGGGCAAGTAGAACAGAGGCAAACATCGATTAACCCTTACCCAACGAGTTTGCGCAAAGAGATGAGAGTACAAGGACTGGCGGGAAATAGTAATAGGGCACACATTACTAATAGCTATAAATGGAACGATTCTGTGAAGAGACACGAACACTCGTTTTTAAAATACACATAACATAAAAGAAGAAAAATGATACAAAGATTCTTTTTTTTTTCTTTTGTTTGTGCGTCTAGATATGTTTTATTGATGTAACTATTTTCCAGAATCATTTTTTGTTGTTCTTCATATACGTCATACAAAGATAATTTCCTCAAATAATATTGTGACCATTTTTTATGGGATTTACGACTGGAGCTTTATCTAGTTTATCTATTCATATGTTCCTATCTCGTTGGTGAAACTATTGACATCTCATCTCGATTGTGCGCCTGTTCGTCTCTCCTTCACACACAGGGCGCCTCTTCTGCGAGCCTTTCTCTAAATTCAATTCTGCTTTTCAGCGCTCCCAGGAATAAAAATCCTGACTTCCGTTGTCGCACGATTAAATGAATTATATGATTTGGGAAGACCTCGGTACTTCCATCAATCTTTAGAGAGAGATCTTTCTCGAGGCGAATTTTTCTAACATAAAGAAGTAGAAAACTGATATTTAGGTTACCCAGTATATATATATATATATATATATATATATATATATATATATATATATATATATATATATATATAAAGAGAAAGAGAGAGTATTGGTTCAGCAGATCATTATTTGAAAATATATTGTTAAATATAACAGACAACAAATGTCTATCTATATTTCTGAGATGAGGTATTATGTACAGTATTTACATTAGTCGGACTATTGTCCTCATCTTTGTCGCCATATTTGTCACAACGTTTCGACCGTTGTACGCTCCGGCCTTCTTCAGGTGGTTGGAATTTCGAACCGAACCCTTTATTTCGATCACTGGGGTAAACTGTTCTAGTTCCACGAGCCATGTTTGATGGATGTCAGTTATCAGTTATCTCCTGGTAATTTTCCCTCTGAAAGATCTCCACTGCCTGAACCGGGTATTGGAGTCACACTCTTTGGGTCTGTCACTGGATCTAACCAACACCTTTATCCACTGTGCCATGTGTCCTGACATCCATCAAACATGGCTCGTGGAACTAGAACAGTCTACCCCAGTGATCGAAATAAAGGGTTCGGTTCGAATTTCCAACCACCTGAAGAAGGCAGGAGCGTACAACGGCCGAAACGTTGTGACAAATATGGCGACAAAGATGAGGACAATAGTCCGACTAATGTAAATACTGAACAAATGTCTATTATGTTTGATCAGTAATAAATTAAATATAAAAAAAATAAAAATATCCGAAGGTTGGACAATTTTTTGTATTTAAATTGTCCCGAAATTAAAGCAAATATACGGAGTTTAGAACAACATACGACCAAACATAATAGACAATCGTTGTCTGTTATATTTAACAATTTATGTATTGTATATATATATATATATATATATATATATATATATATATATATATATATATAATTATTGCCATCCACAGACAGACTGTTTCGCTGTATCACAGCTCTTCAGTGTGGCTAGACGTCCAGTTGTCTCTAGCTAGGATCGAAGGAATATTATTTCATAATTTTTATAAGGGAGGCTAATTTTAGACTTCAGTTTTTAAGAATTATATATTTATGAATATGATAGCTTGTGTCTTCTAAAGAATTATTCAGAACTAAATACGGAATCAAATATTTATGGTAAATTCAGTAAGTATTTGCAAATATTCTCATTTAGAAAATATGCAAATTTTCAGTGGGGGCAAATAATTCTGTCTACAACTGTATTCTGCCCATAACACACACACACACACACACACACACACACACACACACACATATATATATATATATATATATATATATATATAGTGAAGGTAACAAATCTTAATGCGCATAATCCAATAACAAATCCTAATGTATATAATGCAAGTGGATCCTAATAATATAAAATATTAAAAGTGATCCACAAAAAGAGCTCAGTGTATTTATTATTAGAGAGCAAATAATTAATAAAGAATAAAATCTAAAATCACATCATATGGGGAATAGCTTATTTCGGCAGACGAAGATATAGATCGCCTGTATGGAATGGACTGAGTTGACGTTTTATTTTTTTATTTTGGATTTCATTGCTTATTAATATACATACATACACACACACACACACACACATATATATATATATATATATATATATATATATATATATACAAATAAATAACTGCTAAAATAATCAATATTCATATATCTTTTTCCACAAGTTACACATTTAGTTGTTATTTATTTAAATATAGACATTCGTTTGCTTTTATGACTTGACGCAGTGCTTCCAATACTCTGCATTTTTGATCTCTTTTTACATTCGCATCACTAGTACCTAAACTAATTTCTTACTGGTCAAAAACTTTCCTGCTTATTACTCTTGTAATGTTTCTCCTGTGTTATTTTTAACATTCTTAAAAACGGCCATTGTTCTTGCTCATATCTTACCATTTTTTTCAATGTCTTCTTTATTCTATATTTCCAAAATTGTCATCCCATCAATCAAAAAACATGCAAATATATTTTCGAATAAACGTGTTGATAGTTATTGACTAATTTTTGTATAAACTTTGGTAAAAGGAAGATCAAGAAGGCGGGGTAGAAATACGAGAAGAAAAGGAAAGCTAAAGGAACACAAATAAACCTATTATATATAAGCCAACTGCTAAATTGTTATTTCACAATTTAGCTAGAGGGAGAATTTTGTAGAGAAAGAAAACGAGACAAATAATCGAAACCAAAGCAAGCCAACCCTTAACAAAAGTAAAAAAACAAGACCGAATCAATCTTTTATGCATCTACGTGTCAATTTATTATGACATATTCGAACAAAATATGTAAAGATGTTAATAATAATGATAATATTAACCATTTAGAAAAGATTTAAGTGCTTTTATGAAAAGAATCTTCTCAAGTTCAGTAGGTTTCCTTCCTAACATTTAGCTTGGAATAGTGTGGAACATATGTAATTTTTTCTCATGGTACTACAAGTGTTAACCATTTTAGTTATTGCTTTTTTTCCAAAACCCTTAAGTGAAGTGGTTTCTGTTATTTGTTGCAGTTCTTTTGTTTCTGATTTTGTAGAGCGCTGCTACAAGTTTCTTCGCGAAGACTCACTGGCTTCATTAGTTCAAAGTCATTTGTAATCATTAATCTGACAAAGCAGTTATATACATCTAACAGTTCAGATATTTCTGAATGTGTTTGACACAATGAGCGACTTCGACATGAGAGTATTGATCTGAAGAGACTGTTTAAGAGCACGAGTCGAATAGAATACGCATAAGCCTGTTGGGTCATGGAAATCTTTATTTCTTGTTGATGTTCCGCTAACTTTATGTGATCCTGATAATAACATAAATGAAAAATTAGAACTATATTACAGGAAATAACATTTTAAAAAGATATTCAAAGATATGTTTTTAAAAATTCTATTAATTGATAAAACTTTTCAAATTATCCACAATATTTATGTAGAACAGGTGCCATGGTGATGACTTTCCATATTTTTTACTGATTTTTATGACATTCATATACAATCTTTTAAATTATTAACTTTTATTAATTAAAAATAAATGACAGTAGTTTAAGAACATTTTTCATTATTGTCACATCAAAACAAAATGATTTGTTATGATTAACGAGCTATTCAACAGGTTCAAAAATGATCCCCCTTTATGCTTAATACAACGCGGTTTCCGCCCGTAAAAATAAAATATTTTACTACAACCCACAGAAAATGTCTGATGGTGTTTGGTCTGGTGATCGTGATAGCTACCCAATTGTTCCACTATTCCTTATCCACATTAATATTGAACTATTCTAGATGGCATTAGCCATTGTCAGACTTATGCCATCTAAACTAGTGTCATTTATTTTTGTTCAATAAAACTTAATAAATATTTCTGTCGCTATTTGGCGTATTTACGTATACAGGGTGCGTAAGGTAATTCAGGACAGATTTATGTTTATAGAAAAGTAGATATATACTAGCGGATTATTAATGTATTATTGAAAAATATTTTGAGGATAAAAATACATTTTTCTAAATTTAATCAATATAGACACCTTCAGCTTCAATAAATGCTTCCATGCGAGATCGATATCGTGTACATATCCGAATTATATGACTCTTGTTCTTATTAAACATAACTTTGACTATAGAGTCTTTCAAATAATCTTTGGTGTTATGGGATGTGTGTTTATTAACATCACTCTTTATAACACTACATACGTAGAGGTCCAATGGATTGGAATCCAATTGTTAGGGATTTTGTGATCATGAATGTTTTAACCCATTCATTCCTACGTTACTTTGACCTCATGTGATTGCGCAGGGTCTTACTGAAACACATATGGTCTTCCATTGCATACGCTGTCTATAGAGAGCTTAATAACCTTATACAAGAGCTCAATGTATGCAGCTGTGTTAACTCTAGGCTCTTCTGGAAAGACGTGAGGAGGCATCACGGGTCCTTCGTTGCTGACAACTCCCAAAACCATTACAGTCGCAGGATTTTTTTCCGCATAAGCGTTGGAACTTCAGAAAGGTTTTCACATAAACACCTGTCATTTTTTCGGTTAAATTTTTGATTTTGGTCAAAGTTTTTCCCGCCTGAGAAAAAACAAATCCCATCATCATCTGCCGCATTTTTAAGTTTTTTTAAGAGCCATTTAGATCAGATTAATTTTCTTTTGATTTTTTTCTGACATAAACTGACCTTTCCTCATCAACTACGACATATATATGATGTCTTCATGAAAACATTTCTGGTTGTTCTTCCTGACTCGTGGAAAACATTCAGAATGACATCATTGATTTTAAGAAATTGTCATCAATAGTCTGCTGAACTTGCTGGATAATGTCAGAGCATTTGGAATTCTTTTTACACTTTAAGGCTGGCGATACGTTTCTGAAGTCTGTAACTCCTTATGAACTTTGTAGACGAAAGATTTGGCTACTTTTAATAATCGAGATATCTCTAAATCACCATTAAAGCCTTTAGAGCCACAATTATAGCTGAGTGTTTTGCCATATTATTATCTGAATATAAAGTTTAGTAAAATGCAATAATATCTATAAAAATGTATCTCCTCAAATAACTTATCCAAACTAGATATTGAAAATGTGCACCTACTGATAAAGTAAGGCGTCTAAAAAGCAATGCAACACACACAGATACGTGACTTTATAGATAGAGGTCGCGCTATATGAATACAAATATGTTTTAAATGAAATTTGCTAGCATCTTCTTCTTCGTAGTGATAACGAAGGTTTTAGAAATATCTAAGTTGTTCATTTGTGTATTCCTTGTGCAATCAATCAACGGTAGGACACCTTTTATAAGCCCCAGGAAGATTACGGACATAGAAAAATAGGTTAGCATTAATATATGGAAACAAATATTGATCAGCAATTTCTTCTTTTGTTGTTTAGCACAGGAAAAGTCATTTTCTACAATACACTGGCTTGTAATGAGAAATACATTTAGTACAAAAAATATCGGTACTACATATAGGCCGGACTTCAACATCATAACCTTTGCGCAAATGTTATTACTTGTATTTGATGGGATTTGTGACAAGCCAGAAAAAAACTACCCCAATGAATTGGCTCGTTTGAATAACACGTTGGAATAGAATTTCTTTTCTGGAGAAGGAACTGTCTGGCTCATTTTGCCGCATTAAATTACTATGCAAATGCGACGGAGGAGACATGGATAAAATTTTGGATAACTTTTTCTTTTACATATGAAGCATATTTTTTCTGATTAGTCATCCATAAATTATTTTCACAGCTTGGCGCAATCCTGGTATCTGTCTTCGCGCGTCCGGTTTTACCCGACACGCGAAGACAAATACCAAAATATAATACTGTACACACGCACGCTTGTGCGCCTATATGTCCTTGTATATGTATGTGTGTGTGAGAGTATGTGCGTGTATGTGCCTGTGTGTGTACGTGCTTGTGTTTGAGTTTGTAAGTGTGTTAGTTCATATGTGTGTTCGTTTGTATGTTTGTTTGTGTGCGTGTATATATACGTGTGCTTATATATGTGAGTTTTTGTATATACATTTGTAATAGTGAAAGAGCGAGCGTGTCTGTGTCATTATGTATGTGTGTCTGCATATGTGCGTGTTTCTAAGTATGTGCATTTGTGTATGTGCATGAGTGAGGGAGTGTGTGTTTTCTTGTGCATGTGCCTGTGTGTAATTATGCGCATGCGTGTGAATGGAAGTGTGTGTGTGTGTGTGTGTGTGTGTGTGTGTGTGTGTGTGTGTGTGTGTGTGTGTGTAGCTATTATTTTTTACTTGTCGAATATCTATCAGCATGAGAACTTTTCGTATGGTTATGTTTTGTATAATAATTTAGTACTGAATTCATGATAAAATGTTTAAAATATAGTTACAACGTATTTATGTTTGTTGTGGAGTTTGTTTAAATTCGACTCCAGACAGGATTTCTTTCATTAAACATCCAGACGAAAATAACCTGAAAAAGTTGAAAATATTGTATTATATTTGTTTATTAATTCCTACTTGAGTAATATAATTATAGGAATGTGGCTTGCCTTATTGCTCCCTAAATCATTTATTCTCGTAACATGTCAGTAAGGGAATAATACAAAAAATGGGTGCCTATTTTCGTAAAGAACTTACCTCAAAGTAAGCACACGAAGACGAAATTTAAATACAGTTCTTAGATTTCCTCTTTGAAGTCTTTGATACTGTAAAATTTCAAGACACTCCTTAACCGACATATATATATATATATATATATATATATGTTAATAGTTTCAAACCAAATTCTACTTATCCAAAAAATATTATTTGGTACTTGTTACAGCAGAAACCTCTCGGTTAATAACAAAGAGGAAATGAAAGCCACGCATCGTAAAACGGCAACAATTTCATATATGTATATATTTATATGCAAAATTTTATATTGCGAAAAACATTTGTCCTTGGTCACATGGCACAGTGGATAAAGGTGTTAGATCCAGTGAAAAGAGCCAAAGAGTGTCAGTTCAATACCTGGTAAAGGCGGTGGAGAACTTAGAGAGGGGAATTAGCAGGAAATACCTGATAACTGACATCCATTAGACATGGCACGTGGAACTAAAACAGTCTACCCCAGTGAGCGAAATAAATGTTTCAGTTCGACATTCCAAATACCTGAAGAAGGCCGGAGCGTACAACGGCCGAAACGTTGTAATAAATATGGCGACAAAGATGAGGACAATAGTCTGAATTATGTAAATAGTGTACATAATACCTCATCTCAGAAATATAGACTGATACTGAAGATTTATCAAATATTCAATCCGGCATATATATATATATATAAGACATCATAGGAAAACATCTTAGTTACGCGCTTCGTATCGTCAGGCTGTGAACGAAGCAAAACTTAAAGAGACCAGTCTGCTCCGTCAATGCACAGATCGCATCGATCACGGAAGTTATTGGGGGTTTTGCTCTTGATAGGTATCTTCATTCGAAAAGTGGGGTTAGTCCTTTATCCACCAGAATCCAGTAGTGTTTGGATAAGGAAGTTTGATGTTTGAGGTATCTATATCTAAAAGAGCGTTTATGATTGTATGGACGCTGCATCCAATCACCCGCGGATATACATATATATCTTTTTTTCTGGTTTATATTTTCCTTGGGGAAAATAGTTGCCTCGTACACTACATTTTCATACCTACATTTACCCCCGATTGGGGCAAAGGTCTTTATTCCTACAATTGCAGGTAGGGTTACTAGATTGAGTTTCATTACTATGGTAGTTTCTAAGTATTCTACAATTATGGGAAGATA
Source organism: Acanthosepion esculentum (assembly GCA_964036315.1). Classification (NCBI taxonomy): domain Eukaryota; kingdom Metazoa; phylum Mollusca; class Cephalopoda; order Sepiida; family Sepiidae; genus Acanthosepion; species Acanthosepion esculentum. The sequence continues at coordinate 132,091,500 of OZ038485.1, forward strand.
TAATTTTCTCCATGTTTCTAACGCATGAATAACTAATTTTCAGTGTCTTCCTATAGAAACTTTTATGTAGTGGATGTTTATTATGAAAGTGTTTATCTATTAATCTTAGAAAGAAACTTCCTATATCAATGTTAGAGAGCCTGCAATACGATGCGTTAAACCATATTACCTTCCTCTTTCTGTTTTTACTTCTATTATTATTCTGATTTACTAGTTCTCCGTTAAAGTTTAATTCTTGTCTAAAACCACTATTTTTGAGGGCCTGGTTGTATATAAATTTATTATCTTCAAAGATATTTTGGTTAGAAGATAACCTATTTATTCTCGTATTCACAGTTTTGGGGATGTGATCTATCACAGATTTAGGCTCGTTAGAGTGGACGTTGATGTATAGGGGTATCTGATCAACTTTATGGAAAGGTTTAAAGGTATCATTATATAGGTTGAGTGTAATATCCAAAAAGTTGACAATTTTCAGGTTGGAAGATATTTCAATCTTAAGGCCTAGGTATTTGAAGGCCCTAACTATCTTCTTATGTAAGCTGGAAGTTAAGGGGCCATTGCTATTAGGGACAAAGATTAGACAGTCATCTCTATAAATTCCGACTTGGTTAAGGCTAACGACTCAACTTAATGTTTAGAATGTCTAGAATGTATATGCCCACTACATCTGCAATTTGGGCAGAATCGAAAGCTCCCATAGGCACATCGAAATTTTAATTCTTCTTCTTCACCTAAGTAGCGTCATTGTATATAAGTATTGATCTTCTTGACGCTAAAATAATGTCCAGATCATTATCCGTTATTTCGGATAGCGAAATTAAGGCTTTAGCGATATTCAGGCTGTTAATTAATAGTTCCTCCGAAATAGAAGGGTAAAAATCCAAGATGTCAAATTGGATGAAAGTGGCACTTCTTATGTTGGGCATCTTTTGGAACGATTTAATCGTCTCAGCCGAGTCTTTCCAAAGGTTGACAGGGTATTTATCCAGGACACATGATGTAATTTTCTAGATAATACTCTTGGAAATTAATCCCGACTCAGATTTGGAAGCATTAATTAGATTGGAGGGATACATTGTTTATTTGTTTAGATGGGTGTGTATAGGTATTTGTATGGAGATGCGTAATGTATGTATGTACGTACATAAATGTGTATATATGTAAGAGTGGATGGGTGTGGATATATGTGTATATGTATGTATGTGTGTGTGTGTATATGTATATGTATGTCACGAAGAAATGAATACACTCTTCTGGTGTATCTTATTGTATCAAACTTTTGAAAATATACATACTTTTCTCACTTAAACCGTCTTTGCCTCCCACTTTTTAAAATTTCTCTCTGTTAAATTTTAATCCTCCCCTTCATCTTTAGACCTTCTCTCGCCTGTTACCCCTCCCTATAGCTTTCATTTACTCTAGCATTCTCCCCACACTCTCATACATACACTCTGGTTAAATTTTATTTTTTATTCCCGTAGATTTTTTTTTTGTTTTCTTTTTGAATTTGTAGGTCTGATGAATTGGATCGTATTTACGATTCTAATGGAATAAATTATGACCATGGAATATTAGAAGTTTTTTTATGATATATATATATATATATATATATATATATATATATATATATATATATATATAATTCTATTAACGTGCTTCCATATTGAGCACTCTACCAGAAAGCCTGCTTGCCTTAAATGCATCTTCATCAGCAAACAAATGAAACCGTAAATAATTGCTTCAAAAAGCATCATTTCAAATTAACTACACACATATACACAACTAAGAAAAAGAGGGGCGAGAGGAATATTTTTTAACTCGTGGCAAAAATTAAATTTCGAACCAATTAATACCCCGAATTTCGAATGTGACCATTTAAAAAGAAACGGAATCATCGCATCTGACATTACGCGATCGTCTTCGAGGGAACGGGATTTTTAATTATGCTGGACAAAGTAAGTATTGGTAAATACGTATATAGAGATGTATAATAAATCTATAATCAAATAAGGCAGATGAAGAAATGTAAAAATTTCCAAGTTATAATGTGTCCACTTGTCACCCTCTGCTGAATCTGAAGTTAGTTTTCCAATGATGTAATTATGTAATAAAATAAATAAATAAAATTAAATTAGAAAAATAAGTTTTATGACAAGAAGAAAATTAATTGTCTGAAATTCCAGTAAAGTGTCAAGGAATTCTTCAATTAATTCGCCATTGAAAATCTGTTTCCTGCGGGCAATGGATGTTATCACAATTGTTTTGAGTTTTTATATGAAATGCTTTAGCTGGCAAAAATGCAGTAGAATAAAGGCATCTTATGATTTGCATACATATCTATCTATCTATCTATCTATCTATCTATCTATCTATCTATCTATCTATCTATCTATCTATCTATCTATCTAACTATGTAACTATCTATCTATGTCAGTTTATTCATATCTATCTATCTATCTCAGTCTGTTCATATCTATCTATCTATCTATCTATCTATCTATCTATCTCAGTCTGTTCATATCTATCTATCTATCTATCTATCTATCTCAGTCTGTTCATATCTATCTATCTACCTAGCTAGCTATCTCAGTCTGTTCATATCTATCTATCTATCTATCTATCTATCTATCTATCTATCTATCTATCTATCTATGCATCTATCTATCTAAGTCTTTATCTATCTATCTATCTATCTATCTATCTATCTATCTATCTCTTCTAGTCTGTTCATATCTATCTATCTATCTATCTCAGTCTGTTCATATCTATCTATCTATCTATCTATGCATCTATCTAAGTCTTTATCTATCTATCTATCTCTTCTAGTCTGTTCATATCTATCTATCTATCTATCTATCTATCTATCTAAGTCTTTCTCTATCTATCTATCTATCTATCTATATATCTCGGTCTCTTCATATCTATATATCTATCTATCATGTCTATTCATTATCTATCTATCTATCTATCTATCTATCTATCTATCTATCTATAATAGTCTCTTCAATATCTATCTATCTATATATCTATCATGTCTATCTATTATCTATCTATCTATCTATCGATAATAGTCTCTTCATTATCTATCTATCTATCTATCTATCTATAATGTCTATTCATTATCTATTTCTCTATCTATCTATCTCAGTCAATTCAGATCTAAGTTTATTTAGATCTATCTCAGTATATTAAGATCTATCTATCAAAGTCTATTTAGATCTGTCAGGCTATTCAAATCTCTCTATCTCAGTCTATTTATATCTATCTATCGTTTTGGCGTCACTAACAAAATATAATGCAACCAATTTTTTTCTTTCAACTGTATATATATATATATATATATATATATATATATATATATATATATATATTAAACTTTTCAACCCAGGCAAGGCTGGAAGCCACTAGCACGCAAGGGGTTACAGAGGATTTGGAGCGGAGCGAATAGGAGTGTTAGAGAAGGATAAAGGATAGATCAAGGCAGCTGGAGATGTCGATTGACGTTACACTTGAATAGTTGGAGATCATAGTCATCAGGGAAACAGGAATGAGGAAGGGAGTTCCATAGGCGTGAGGTGCGAGATATGAAGCTATTGGAGTAGAAGAGACGTCTACATTTAACAGTTTAAACATTGAAAGGGTGGGAACGGGATGCCAGCCTCGTAGGACGCTTGAATTCATGGAGCCTGGAAACCAGCGATATATACGATGCTTTTTGTATAAAATATATATATATATATATATATATATATATATATATATATATATATATATACATATATATATATATAAACACAAACACAAACACGCATATATATATATATATATATATATATATATATATATATATATATATATATATATATATTCATATGTATATATATATATATACAGATATCTGTAAGAAGCTTAGAATTTATGTATATATAGGGATGTACATATATATTCATACATGAATGTACATATGTTCCACACTTCCTCACTTCTGGAGATGTCTTGGCGACAGCGCCTATTAAGCAATATGTTGTATAGCCCTCTCGTTATGGAGGTCTCTTTCTTGACGCTTTTGAGGCCATCCTAATAAAGTTGTCCTCCTGTTTTTCTTCACTCGGCCTTGTGATTGTTAGTTGGTATTTAGTTCGGAGCTAAAATGAGAATTTCAACAAAAGTAAATTTAAACTTACCTATTTTACTAAAGACGTAGACGTGTAAAATTTTCTAACTAGCCAGTGGGTTCGTTCTATCGCCCGCTTTCGGGAGAATGTTCCCCGAGTCACGAAATAACCACGCCTACTGAATATGACGTGTAAAAACTTCACTCCCTTAAATCACTTTCTATCTTTCTAACATTCCCACATTCGGTTCAGCCAATCAAAATCGACATCCTTATCTTGTCTAACATCTGACCTTAAAGGTCACCCTCACAAGCTCTGAGCCAAAATACACTGTCACTTTAAATTAATAGTCTGAAACTATTATTTAACACGTATATATGCACATTCATTCTTATATATATGTATATATATTTAACTGAATATATATATATATATATATATATATATATATGTGTGTGTGTGTGTGTGTGTGTGTGTGTGTGTGTGTGTGTGTGTGTGTGTGTGTGTGTGTAGGGGTAGAAACTCCGACTGACAGCAAAATGGTCGGGTTTCAGTCCTGGCTTGATTATTTCGGACGTCTCGTCGCACCGAGGAGCTGTGATACGGTGAAACAGTACTGACTGGGAATGACATATACATATATATATATATATATATATATATATATATATATATATATATGTGTGTGTGTGTGTGTGTGTGTGTGTGTGTGTGTGTGTATCGTAATTGCTGGCCTATTGGATGCACCCACGCATTGAATGAACCCAGATTTTAGCATGGAATATTTAGGAAAAATGTATTCATCACACCCAAAAAAGATCATAATTATAATGTAACCTTTATGCGACATTTTCACTATTCATGAAGAAATACTAACAGTGTTGGCACAAGTTATACTACTGGTACTTTTTTTAATTGAAATGAAGAAAGGTTTAATTACTAGCATATTTTTTCGAAAAAGAAGAATTTTAGTACATTTCATCATGCATTTAGTGAAAACAATTTTAGTTTTTCAGGAATCAATACCTTCACATACATTAAATTCATAATATCTACAAAAAATATATTGGTATTAGTGTACACTAGTACATATGATAATAGACAAAAAATAAACATTTGGTACTTGTTAGTAAATGAGGTACCATATCATAAATGCAGAAAAGCAAATTCAAGTACTTGTATATCAACAAAAACAGGCATAAAGCAAACAGCAATGCGACAGTTAAAGTAAAATATCTGTAAAGTCTTGAATTTCTACAAAACAAACAGCAAAATATCATTCAGTGATATTTTTATTGATATCATGTTTGTTCACTTGCAGAGCCCCTAGCTTCAGAGGTAAGCCCTATGATTACATTGATTCCTGGTGAACTTCTGGGGAAATAAGCGTTTAATAGCCCGGTAAATACGGTATATATATATATATATATATATATATATATATATATATATATATATATATATATATATATATTAACAACATATACTGGCCTGGAAATCCAAGAAATTTTTATAGAAAATATGTGAGCTCCGTCAGGAAATGAACCTGATGTGCTATACCAGTTTAGCTTCAGAGGAGCGTTTGTTTAGCAAGTTCGATTTTACTGCTCTTAAACTACAATTTCCCATGATTTCCCTTGAACGTTCATATCTGCTCGAAGCGTATGTAAACGTAAACATATGACGTCACACATTACGAGATGGACAAAGTCCGACAATTATTTTAATATATTTTATTGTTATACGTTATTTATATAGACACAAATATTTAAGTATATGGTTTGTTTATAATAAATAGTATTAACAGTATCACGCCGGTAAATGTTCTCCATTTAGTGATATATATATATATATATATATATATATATATATATATATATATATATATGAGGGTCATTCAATAAATAAGTGTGTGGGAGTGTATTCAGACGAGCTACATTACTTAGTTTCATCAACTCAGTTCTTTAAAAATAGGTTTCACCATTGTCACATACACATAATCTTCTACTTTCCTTTCGTATTGCATTCGTAACGAAAACCTCATTAAGTCAACTTCTATCTTAAGTGTCATCTTCGGAGTCTGTTCCACAAGGGAGTAATTGTAGGGAAGAAGCAGTTCTAGTGGAGCTTACTCCAAACCAAAAGTCTACGAAGTGAATATGGATTATTTGCCATCGGGAACATGATATGGTGGGTCTGAGTTTTGAAAGTCTGAACTGGTTAGAGTAATCGGCCATATCACTGACGATATAGTAACGATAGGCTACCGACGTTTCATCTGTAGCTTAGGGATTGTAGAATTGAAAATAATTCATCACCATAAACGTTTTTGAACTATGCTGATGTTAGATAGTAAAGACTGGGTATCGCCAGCGTAGATATGGCAGTAATACTCCATTTTCGAAGTGATCAGACTCGTGGCATGGTACCGGTCTTCCGTATTTTCAGGAGTGCTAAAAGGAACCGACTATTTGTTCAGTATAATTCGTGTTGGCAAGAATATATTACTTCTACCTTAGGTTTGGAATGAGTTTTAAGCCTAATAGGAGTTCGAGGCAAGAAGTCTCATTGAGGATATGACCATTCCTTAAGATTAGGGTAAATTAAGGGTTTACACGCTGCTACTAATAAAAGTTAAATATTTAAATATTGTTACTTTTTCTCCTTAATAATTAGGGTGCATTTGACAATGACAGAATAAATTTACGGCTTCTTAATTTTAATACCTCTAAAAGGAAACTCTTCACATTTCGTTGTCTTACAGAAACTGTTTTCTTTTCATCAATATGGCTGATGCTAACCTCCATAAGAATGGATCATTGCACCTTCTAACGTTTTCCACTGACATGAAGTAGAAAGTTTATATAAAATCAACCGATATGTCTACTGGCAGAAAATGTTTGTACATTGTATCGTGCTAAATATATATACTATTTGTCCATACATTGAATATTTGCTGCCACATCTGGTTTTTACTGCTGCTATATATTTACAGATACTTGACAAAATTCAAAGACGAATCTGTAATGTTATCGGTCTTGACCTGACATCTCGGATTCAGTCACTTTCCAACAGCTGTAATGTGACTTTTCTAGAAATATGTAAATTGTATTTGATCTGATGCAATTTCCTCTTTTGTACGTAGACTTTAAGAATTGAAGAGCAATACATGATTGGCAGGAATTTCCCATCATTTCACAGTGGAAATGTCTAGTTGTAACCCTAACTTCTATGTTAATAGTTTCTTTTCTCACACTTCCCTCTTGTAGAAATCTCTTTAGCTTCTTTAATTCTAGTCAATTTTGATCTTCAAAAGTTTAAACGCAGTGCCAATCGTTGTCGATTCTCTTCTTAATACTTTTTTTTCTATTATTTTTCTCTCTTCTTAATATTTGTCTTCTTTTTTCTCATATTCTTTCACAATTACGGTTCCCTTGCGTCTTATTGTCTTTATTGGTCTGCTCCCGGGGAAATGATTAAAAAAAACTACACAAATGTAATTTGCGAATTTTCTTGCTGAATCCGTACATCCTTATTTTTGCACAATCATCCGATGGATTTGAAAGCAAATATTTGAATATGTGAAAACAGATAACACGCCTAGATAAAACTTTACCTTGAGATATGAAGACAAACATAGCGGAATATTGTCCAACACTAACACTCAAAATATATCCACTCATTTGACCCACACTCATTCTCTATTACACGTGAAGTATACGCCTTTATATCTTTACGTGTGTTGAGATTAATATGTTTGTGTAGTGGTTTGTGTATTTTACACACTCTTGTATGGACTTATGTACGCATGTGCATTGATTTCTGTGTACGCTTTTCCTCTCAGTTTTTCCTTTAATTTTTATTTTATTTTCTCTACCCTCTTTTTGGTTAACAATAGATTTCCAAATTTGTATCTATTTTTTTTACTCTTGCGTTTTTTTCTTTTCATTTCATTTTATTTAATACTATTTTATTATTATATATTCCATTTTTCCTCTTCATTTTTTCATCATATAATATTCTAAAAACAGCCTATCATTCTACGATTGACAACTTAGTTCTCACGTGACGTCTTTCCTCATCCCCCGACCCATAACTCTCTTCATCTATGATTACTATCTCACTTCCCCCACGGGTATACACTATTAATAATAGTCTTGCCTAAAGCTTTTACACCGACCAAAATTATCAATTTAAGTTTATTTTCAAAAAATGTTTCGCACATCGTGGAATCAGACAGAGATCGGGCTTTTTCCTAACAATACGACTTCCACAAGAAAATACGCCACCTACAAAAACATCTGTCGGTGAGTAATTTCGATTTCTCTGTTCATTTCTCGGTCCGCCGATGAAGGACACAGGCGTGTCCTAAAATTCCGAACTTAAAATCTTTCTATGTGTGCTTTATTTCTGCCATATGATTAATAATTAATATTTAATAAATGTTTGGCGTACTAATTATATTAGTACCCTTTCGTTTGTCCCGTTTTATTAACTAAACTATCGAGTTTACATATTATAAAAAGCACACGTGGGACCTTTTTTTCTAATATATATATATATATATATATATATATATATATATATATATATATATATATATATATATATATATATATATATTATATGTATATATGAATAAAAAGAAACATCAGTAAGATATATAAACCGGTGTTCTTATAGATATTATTATTTTTACAAAATAGTGCTGTAAATTTACAGAACATTAATATTATAAATTAACTGATTTAAAATATATTTTTTCGTTACAAAGTAATAACCATGTTTCAAAAATGGAAGCGAAAAGATTCGAATTTAATTTTGTAATTAAATTAAAAATATTAGTTCCATTTCATCCTCAAGCGAATTTTGGAGAAACTTATTTTCAAATTTACTGAGTTTTAAAGGCATGGCAAAGATTCATAATTCACTTATTCCAAGGATACAGAGAAATCCAATCATTCAGACAAGGTGTGGTAGCGTGTTCACTTTTCTTAACTTTTGTTGTATAAGTTATTAGTTACGTTCAAAAAAGGGGTTAAATTTAGGGATGGTAGGGATGAATTTTTTAACGAATTCTGACATCCACCAAATGCATGTCGTCTGGGTTTTTTTTTTAAATTTTATTGTTAAGGGCAAAATTTCTTACGGCATTTTTTCTATTTGTATACTTAAATATTTGTGGGGATGTTTAGGTTAGCGTTGTGGATTCCGGGATGAAATTCGGTATCAAATAATAACAAAGGCCAAGAATGAATATAGGAAATAAATGTATTAACGTAATAATACAAACTGGTAATACAGGTTAGTAGTTCCAGGAATGCGGAATATATATAAAGTCTTTGGTATCGACGTATCGCTGTATGACTTCTTACTGAGTCTAAGTGCTCGTTACTATGACTCTTGCCGCTACGTTATTCTACTCGACCGACTCTACGTTACACTACTACCACTCGACTTGACTTAACGTACTCCCGGGTATTCACTGGCAGTAGTATATGTATACATTGGGTGAGTCCATTTGCGTAAAAAGGGGAGACCCCTCAATACTATATATCTCAATGTGTTCATTATCTATCTATCTATCTATCTATCTATCTATCTATCTATCTATCTATTTTACTCGGAATTCGCCAGTCTTTATTATATAGATAGTCTTTGGTAAGGACGTATCGCTGTATGACTTCTTACTGAGTCTACGTGCTCGTTACTGTGACTCTTGCCCGCTACGTTCGTACGCTCGTTCCTTTCGACGTTCGACCTCTCTCTTTGTCTGTCGGGTATCCACTAGCAGTAGTATATGTATACCCTGGGTGAGTCCATTTGTGTAAAAATGGGAAGACCCCTCAACAGTTAGAATACGTTTTATTTAACTACAATTTTTTTTCAATTTTCACTTTTAATTTTTAATAGACTATATATCTTTTTAAAAACAAGTAAATGTATTAGAATTACTTACAGTATCTAAAATTATTTTTTCATATCTAGTATAAGTATGTATATTACAAGGAAACTTTTTTTTTTACATTTTATATATAAATTTTATTTAAGTAAAATTTATGACAATGACGGCAAAAAATAGCTAATTTATTTCTCTGATTCAATAAACTTTTATTTTTATAAAATATATAAGTAATATATGGTTTCTCATGTATGTACAAAGGACATACGTCATTTAAAGGCCTACATATTCTAGTTTTTCATATTAATTTCATTTTACTGTAGGTGTTTTATTGGTTTCTTTTAAGTGATTGAACTAGTTTGAGAGAGGTGTTAAGGTTAGAATACGTTTCATTTAACTACAATTTTAAAAGATGTTTAGGTTAGAATTCGTTTTATTGGATTCTTTTAGGTGCAAGAAGTACTTTGAGAGAGATGTTTGATTTCTATATTTATTTATCCTAAATGAACTTTGATGTTGGTTGAACCTTTTTTTTGAACTCATGGTTTGTGCAACCTATATATATTTTTATGTTTTCAGGATTTTCAATAGAAGAGATATTGCATTGGTATACTAATGATTCCGTGCGACATTTATTTTGTAGAGGACAGTTAT
>OZ038485.1:132104673-132277173 GCA_964036315.1 Acanthosepion esculentum
AAGAGAAGCAGAAGCAAAAACGAAGAATAAAGAAGAAGAGAAGAAGAAGATGAAGAAGAAGAAGAAAGTATATGATGATAGAAAAGAAATCATAAAACGTAAAGTTAATGAATTTGAAATGAAAAAATAGGAAGAAAAGAACGAATTTCAAAATAGAAAACAGGCAAAAGAAGTGAACAAAACAACAAAAAAGGTAGATTAATTATCGGGATGAAAAATTGAAAGAAAATGGTGTGTATGAAGGTGAAAATAGCGAGGAGAACAGATAAGAAATGTAAAAAACGAAAGAGGCAGAAAAGAGTAAGAAAAGGAAAAACAACAATGTAAGAACGACCAAGAGATGATGACTGAATGAAATAATGGAAGATGAGTAGAAATGTGAAAAAAAGGCCGAAAATCTGACGACACCACCAAATAGGAATTCGATTTTATTTTTATGCCTCCTGCCTTAGACAATGGTATGAGACTATAATAGGTTGTTTTTAGAATCGTTTGTACACAGGAAAGCAGATTATAACACACAGATACATACATATATCTGCCTTTCTTTCTTTCTTTCTTTCTTTCTTTCTATCTATCTATCTATCTCTCTATCTATCTATCTCTCACTATATATATATATATATATGTATATATATATATATATATATATATATATATATACCAGTCTGCTGATTATCTATCTATCTAAATCTTTTCATATCTATATATCTATCTCAATCCATTTATATCTATCTATCTATCTATCTATCTATCTATCTATTTTTGTTACGCGTATTCATATATATATATATATATATATATATATATATATATATATATATATATATATATATATATATATGGGTGTGTGTGCGTGCGTGGCAGATATATGAGTGTGCGCGTGTGTGTATCTGTGCGTATTGTGAGCCAGGTATTTGAGAAGCTATGTTGAGCTAGACATGAATGGAAGACGATGTAATGTGGCAAATTACAATATTATCGTTTCCCCTCCAGACGGATTGAGAGCATTAACATGACAGCTTCCTCTCTGACACAGGAAATGAAAGATTTTCATGGAACTAAGAGCACGAAGTTAGCGAGTTTCTTTAATGTAGCCGAACGACTGCTGAATTTGGTGCAGACTTACGCCGAGTGATGCACGCCACTTTCATTTGGCCTGCGATGGTCCTGGGTTTGGGGGGCAAATCAAGACCATTTTACGCTACCCTCACACACACACTCTCAATGGGCTTCACAATTCTCTAACCAAGATCGGAGAGCTGGCGTCAGGTGATGATTGTGGGGTTGACTGTCCGTGTTTCAAGAGGCAGGGCTGGCATTTGTCGGTGGTAGATGCCAAAGAATATTTACGATTATGTTACCTCCAACTTTAGGGGCTTCTAGCTTACTTGATTTAACAATTCTAGACTAATTTGTCAAGGCGCCGTTGAGAGGGAGATATCTTTTATTCAGAATGCAAGAAAACAAACCTTGATGTTATCTGTTTGCAAGAAGTGCGTTGATTTTTGATTCTATTGCGCATTTGGGATGCAATTTAGTTTGAACTTGCCACAAGAATAAAAGACAATATATTTGAATTGTAATACACAAATCACCAGATATTGTAACAGACAATATCGTACATCGTTAAGAAAGACTGATGGCGGCAGACATTGTTGTGCATGGCCGTAAGATCCGAGTGCTATCACCAACTTAAAATTATATGTTGTTTTAGAGAAAGGAAATGATACACAGGATTAAGTAAACTTTTTATATTAAAAAAACACAAAAACAAAAACAAAAACAAAACAAAACTTGTATTTATGGGGATTTTAATATGATTTCAATTATTTGAAGACGGCAATAATCCTCAAATATTAATAGAGAACACTTAAACTTCTACTATTGCAAAAGATCTTCCATCCTGATTATATGATTTGACCATCTCATGAAATATCAGTATCTATCTATCTATATATATATATATATATATATATATATATATATATATATATATATACATATATATATATATATATAATATATATATATATATAAGTCTATCAATCAATCAATCAATCAATCTATCTATCTATCTATATATATATATATATATATATATATATATATATATATATATATATATATATATATATATATATATATATCAGTCTGCTCCTATCTATCTACCTACCTACCTTTCTATCTATCTATCTATATGTGTATATATATATATATAAATATCATTTATTCATATCTATTTCAGTGTACTCATTTCTATGTCTATCTATCTATCTATATCAGTCTGGTCATATATATATATATATATATATATATATATATATATATATATATATATATATATATATATATATATATATATATGCCTTTCTACCTATCTATCTCAGTCTGCTCATATCTATCTCACTTATTCATATATATCTATCTATGTATCTATCTATCTATTTCAATATGTTCATATATACCCTCTCATATATTCCATCCTTAATATATGGTTTGACCATCGCATGAAATATCACTTCACATGGCATAGTCCAGATAAGTTAACAAAACTTATTCCTTTCAGCATTTCAAGCTCCTGAATTAGTCTCTCTGTGACAGACGTTAAAGCATTCAACGCCTAATCTGAATGTGAACACAGACTACTTGTGACTAAACTGACAACACTAGTCAACAAAATAGCCAGCAGGCAAGAACAAGAATGGTGTGGATCGGTTAGTTAACTTTCGCCGTTTAACTAAACCACGAGAAACAACGACGTATAGCATCCATTCTCATAAAAAATGAAAGCGTACAATTAGATTTTAGTTAGAAACTAGACTCCAAATTAATTTCAATAAATCTTGATTTGAGTCATCAAATAATCTTAACATATCTTGATTAACTGAAGAGCATGTGACCATTCCAAGAATTAACTGAAGTTCATGTAACAATTCCAATAATTAACTGAAGTGCAGGTGACCATTCCAAGAATTAACTGAACGGCATGAAACAATCCCAATAATTAACTGAAGGGCATGTAACAATTCCAATAATTAACTGAAGGGCATGTGACCATTCCAAGAATGAATTGAAGTGAATGTGACCATTCCAAGAATTAACTGAAGGGCATATAACAATTTCAATAATTAATTGAACGGCATGTGACCATTCCAAGAATTAACTGAAAATCACGAAATAATTCCAATAATTAACTGAAGGGCACGTGACCATTCCAATGTATTAACTGAAGGGCATGTAACAATTCCAATAATTGACTGAAGGGAATGTGACCATTCCAAGAATTAACTGAAGGGCATGTATCAATTCCAATAATTAAATGAAGGGGGTGTGACAATTCCAAGAATTAACTGAAGGACTTGTGACCATTCCAAGAATTAACTGAAGGGCATATGACCATTCCACATATTAATTAAAGGGCATGTGACCATTCCAAGAATTAACTGAAAGGCATGTGCCCATTGCAAAAATTAACTGAAGGGCATGTGACCATTCTAAATTTTAACTGAAGGGCATGTGACCATTCCAAATATTAATTGAATGGCATGTGACCTTTCCAAAAATTAACTGATGGGCATGTGACCATTCCAATTATTAACTGAGGTGCATGTGACCATTCCAAGAATTACCTGAAGGGCATGTGACCATTCCGAGAATTAACTAATGGGCATGTGACCATTCCAATAATTAACTGAAGGGCATGTGAACATTCCAAGAATTAATTGAAGGGTATGTGACCATTCCAAGAATTACCTGAAGGGCATGTGAATATTCGAAGAATTAATTGAAGGGCATGTGACCATTCCAATAATTAACTGAATGGCATGTGACCATTCTAAGTTTTAATTGAAGGGCATGTGACCATTCCAAATATTAATTGAATGGCATGTGACCTTTCCAAAAATTAACTGATGGGCATTTGAACATTCCAAGAATTAACTGAAAGGCATGTCACCATTCCAAGAATTAATTGAAGGACATGTTACCATTCTAAGTTTTAATCGAAGGCATGTGACCATTCCAAATATTAATTGAAGGGCATGTGACCAATCCAAATATTAATTGAATGGCATGGGACCTTTCCAAAAATTAACTGATGGGCATGTGACCATTCCAATTATTAACTGAAGTACATGTGACCATTCCAATAATTAACTGAAGGGCATGTGACCATTCCAAGAATTAACTTAAGGGCATGTGACCATTCCAATAATTAACTGAAAGACATGTGACCATTCCAGTAAATAACTGAAGTGCATGTGACATTTCCAGTTATTAACTGAAGTACATGTGACCATTCTAATAATTAACTGAAGGGCATGTGACCATTCCAATAATTAACTGAAGTGCATGTGACCATTCCTAAGGATACCAAAGAAGTAAAAGATAGACTTATGAAACGATAGTCCTGAGTTTCAAACAATACAAGAAATTGATGGAAAAAATCCTTGTGAAGAATACAAAACAAAGAAGAAAGAAAAACTCTAGGCAACTCTTTTAGAAACCAATATATCAGGTATGTTGGAAAATAAACCCATGAAGATAAGCAGTCTAGAACATTATGTCAACATTTGGAAAAGAAAAAGCGAAAAAAACAATAACGTCATATAATCAAAAGCACCGCAGAAGGAATGTCCTACTTTCAGAAAAAAATCAGAACCACGATTCCCGATGAACTAAAGATGCCCGCAGAACTAGAATGTATACCAATATTTATCCAATCATTACAAAGTCAATCTCTAAACCTAAACAACGATCAATCTACCAATGAAGAAATTTAGAAACAGTTTAAACGATAAAGGAATAATGAACCATCACTTGACGTTGAGGGTGAACTTTTGAAAATAGTTTACTTTCTTCCCCAAATCAATAACAGGTTTCTCTAGAAATAAGTGTCGATTCAGAAATGCATCTCCGAAAACCGGTGTTTATCAATCATTAATGCACTATGGAACTAAAAACGAACCCTCAAGACCCTCCTTCATAGATGGGTATCACAATTTGATTCATTGTGGTGACAGTATTAATGGACTTTATATTAACTAGGTTCCCGTCGAATTATGAAAGTCAACTCATCATGACCCAATTTGGATTTCGTTCTGGTAAGAGATGTAATTATATCATATATGTCATCAAACAACTCCAGGAAACTCGTTGCCACTATATTAGACAATTGTATACCTGATATATCGATTTCACATCAGCATATGTCTACATACCTAGAGACTTCCTTTTCCCATACATTATAAGCTGCCTTCCAAGTTCGGAATCCAGAGAATTCTTTGAAATAACAGAGGTGCTTTATCGGTCCACACGATCTTACATCTCTCGTGAGAATCCCAATACGAAAACATTACAGATATAATCAATAAGAAGAAAATGAGGCCCCCAAGCCTTTTCAACTTTTATTAAACTATGTCCTTTACATTTACAAGCACGGACGGGAAGAGATGGTCACTGATCATTTAAGTATTCCATATGACATATCAAACGAATCTTCTTTTTTCTTTTCATTCGCATTATTCTTCTATTATTTTATTTTTCGCAAATATTCATTTTTCTATTTTGGAACTTTTTTCACTGCTGTTTCTTCCGC
The DNA here is from genome assembly GCA_964036315.1 of Acanthosepion esculentum. Classification (NCBI taxonomy): domain Eukaryota; kingdom Metazoa; phylum Mollusca; class Cephalopoda; order Sepiida; family Sepiidae; genus Acanthosepion; species Acanthosepion esculentum. The sequence goes on from OZ038485.1 coordinate 132,110,273, forward strand.
CTTTTTCTACTTTCGTTTTGTTTTTTCTCACCTATTTCATTCTTTACTTCTTTCTAACCTATAACGTTCTTTCTATATTCTTTCTTACCTTCTTTCTTTCTTTTTAACTTACGCCATTCGTTATTTCTTTATTCTTTCTTTCTTTTTTTTTAACTTACGCCATTCTTTCTTTCTTTCTTTCTTTCTTTATTCTTTCTTTCTTTCGTTTTAACTTACGCCATCCTTTCTTTCTTTATTCTTTCTTTCTTTCTTTATAACTTACGCCATCCTTTCTTTCTTTCTTCCTTCCATCTTTCTTTCGTTTTAACTTACGCCATCCTTTCTTTCTTTTTAACTTACGATATCCTTTCCTTCTTCATTCTTTCTTTCTTTCTTTTTAACATACGGCATCCTGTCTTTATTCTTTCTTTCTTTCTTTCATTTTTTCTTTTTAACTTACGCGATCCTTTCTTTCTTTCGTTTTAAATTTCGCCATCCTTTCTTTCTTTATTCTTTCTTTTTAACTTACCCCATCCTTTCTTTCTTCATTCTTTCTTTCTTTCTTTTTAACTTACGCCATCATTTCTTTCTTTATTCTTTCTTTCTTTCTTTTTAACTTACGCCATCCTTTCTTTCTTTATTCTTTCTTTCTTTCTTTTTAAGTTACCCCATCCTTTCTTTCTTCATTCTTTCTTTCTTTCTTTTTAACTTACGCCATCCTTTCTTTCTTTTTTAACTTTCGCCACCCTTTTTTTCTTTGTTCTTTCTTTCTTTTCATCTTACGCCATCCTTTCTTTCTTTATTCTTTCTTTCTTTCTTTTTAACTTACGCCATCCTTTCTTTCTTTGTTCTTTCTTTGATTTCATCTTACGCCATCCTTTCTTTCTTTATTCTTTTTTTTCTTTTTATCTTCCGCCATCATTTCTTTCTTTATTCTTTCTTTCTTTTCATCTTACGCCATCCTTTCTTTCTTTATTCTTCCTTTCTTTCTTTTTAAGTTACCCCATCCTTTCTTTCTTCATTCTTTCTTTCTTTCTTTTTAACTTACGCCATCCTTTCTTTCTTTATTCTTTCTTACTTTTCATCTTACTCCATCCTTTCTTTCTTTATTCTTTCTTTCTTTTTATCTTCAACCATCATTACTTTCTTTATTCTTTCTTTCTTTTTAAGTTACCCCATCCTTTCTTTCTTCATTCTTTCTTTCTTTCTTTTTAACTTACGCCATCCTTTCTTCCTTTATTCTTTCTTTCTTTTTATCTTCAACCATCATTTCTTTCTTTATTCTTTCTTTCTTTTTAACTTACGCCATCCTTTCTTTCTTTATTCTTTCTTTCTTTTTATCTTAGGCCATCCTTTCTTTCTTTATTCTTTCTTTCTTTTTGTCTTACGCCATCCTTTCTTCCTTTATTCTTTCTTTCTTTTTATCTTACGCCATCATTTCTTTCTTTATTCTTTATTTCTTTTTATCTTACGCCATCCTTTCTTTCTTTCTTTATTCTTTCTTTCTTTTTATCTTAAGCCATCATTTCTTTCGTTATTCTTTATTTCTTTTTATCTTACGCCATCCTTTCTTTCTTTATTCTTTCTTTCTTTTCATCTTACGCCATCCTTTCTTTCTTTATTCTTTATTTCTTTTTATCTTACGCCATCATTTCTTTCTTTATTCTTTCTTTCTTTTCATCTTACGCCATCATTTCTTTCTTTATTCTTTATTTCTTTTTATCTTACGCCATCATTTCTTTCTTTCTTTATTCTTTCTTTCTTTTCATCTTACGCCATCCTTTCTTTCTTTATTCTTTATTTCTTTTTATCTTACGCCATCCTTTCTTTCTTTCTTTATTCTTTCTTTCTTTTTATCTTAAGCCATCATTTCTTTCTTTATTCTTTATTTCTTTTTATCTTACGCCATCCTTTCTTTCTTTATTCTTTCTTTCTTTTCATCTTACGCCATCCTTTCTTTCTTTATTCTTTCTTTCTTTTTATCTTACGCCATCATTTCTTTCTTTATTCTTTCTTTCTTTTCATCTTACGCCATCATTTCTTTCTTTATTCTTTATTTCTTTTTATCTTACGCCATCATTTCTTTCTTTATTCTTTATTTCTTTTTATCTTACGCCATCCTTTCTTTCTTTCTTTATTCTTTCTTTCTTTTTATCTTAAGCCATCATTTCTTTCTTTATTCTTTCTTTCTTTTCATCTTACGCCATCCTTTCTTTCTTTATTCTTTCTTTCTTTTTATCTTACGCCATCCTTTCTTTCTTTATTCTTTCTTTCTTTTCATCTTACGCCATCCTTTCTTTCTTTATTCTTTCATTCTTTTTATCTTACGCCATCATTTCTTTCTTTATTCTTTCTTTCTTTTCATCTTACGCCATCATTTCTTTCTTTATTCTTTATTTCTTTTTATCTTACGCCATCATTTCTTTCTTTATTCTTTCTTTCTTTTTATCTTACGCCATCCTGTCTTTCTTTCTTTATTCTTTCTTTCTTTTTATCTTAAGCCATCATTTCTTTCTTTATTCTTTATTTCTTTTTATCTTACGCCATCCTTTCTTTCTTTATTCTTTCTTTCTTTTCATCTTACGCCATTCTTTCTTCCTTTATTCTTTCTTTCTTTTTATCTTACGCCATCATTTCTTTCTTTATTCTTTCTTTCTTTTCATCTTACGCCATCCTTTCTTTCTTTATTCTTTCTTTCTTTTTATCTTACGCCATCATTTCTTTCTTTATTCTTTCTTTCTTTTCATCTTACACCATCATTTCTTTCTTTATTCTTTATTTCTTTTTATCTTACGCCATCCTTTCTTTCTTTCTTTATTCTTTCTTTCTTTTTATCTTAAGCCATCATTTCTTTCTTTATTCTTTATTTCTTTTCATCTTACGCCATCCTTTCTTTCTTTATTCTTTCTTTCTTTTCATCTTACGCCATCATTTCTTTCTTTATTCTTTCTTTCTTTTTATCTTACGCCATCCTTTCTTTCTTTATTCTTTCTTTCTTTTCATCTTACGCCATCATTTCTTTCTTTATTCTTTATTTCTTTTTAACTTGCGTCATCTTTTCTTTCTTTATTCTTTTTTTCTTTTCATCTTACGCCATACTTTCTTTCTTTATTCTTTCTTTCTTTTTATCTTACGCCATCATTTCTTTCTTTATTCTTTCTTTCTTTTTATCTTACGCCATCCTTTCTTTCTTTCTTTATTCTTTCTTTCTTTTCATCTTACGCCATCATTTCTTTCTTTATTCTTTCTTTCTTTTCATCTTACGCCATCATTTCTTTCTTTATTCTTTCTATCTTTTTATCTTACGCCATCCTTTCTTCCTTTATTCTTTATTTCTTTTTATCTTACGCCATCCTTTCTTTCTTTATTCTTTCTTTCTTTTCATCTTACGCCATACTTTCTTTCTTTATTCTTTCTTTCTTTTTATCTTACGCCATCATTTCTTTCTTTATTCTTTCTTTCTTTTTATCTTACGCCATCCTTTCTTTCTTTCTTTATTCTTTCTTTCTTTTCATCTTACGCCATCATTTCTTTCTTTATTCTTTCTTTCTTTTCATCTTACGCCATCATTTCTTTCTTTATTCTTTCTATCTTTTTATCTTACGCCATCCTTTCTTCCTTTATTCTTTATTTCTTTTTATCTTACGCCATCCTTTCTTTCTTTATTCTTTCTTTCTTTTCATCTTACGCCATCCTTTCTTTCTTTATTCTTTCTTTCTTTTTATCTTACGCCATCATTTCTTTCTTTATTCTTTCTTTCTTTTCATCTTACGCCATCATTTCTTTCTTTATTCTTTATTTCTTTTTATCTTACGCCATCATTTCATTCTTTATTCTTTCTTTCTTTTTATCTTACGCCATCCTTTCTTTCTTTCTTTATTCTTTCTTTCTTTTTATCTTAAGCCATCATTTCTTTCTTTATTCTTTATTTCTTTTTATCTTACGCCATCCTTTCTTTCTTTATTCTTTCTTTCTTTTCATCTTACCCCATCCTTTCTTTCTTTATTCTTTCTTTCTTTTTATCTTACGCCATCATTTCTTTCTTTATTCTTTCTTTTTTTTCATCTTACGCCATCCTTTCTTTCTTTATTCTTTCTTTCTTTTTATCTTACGCCATCATTTCTTTCTTTATTCTTTCTTTCTTTTCATCTTACGCCATCATTTCTTTCTTTATTCTTTATTTCTTTTTATCTTACGCCATCCTTTCTTTCTTTCTTTATTCTTTCTTTCTTTTTATCTTAAGCCATCATTTCTTTCTTTATTCTTTATTTCTTTTCATCTTACGCCATCCTTTCTTTCTTTATTCTTTCTTTCTTTTATTCTTACGACATCGTTTCTATCTTTATTCTTTCTTTCTTTTCATCTTACGCCATTCTTTCTTTCTTTATTCTTTCTTTCTTTTTATCTTACGCCATCATTTCTTTCTTTATTCTTTATTTCTTTTTATCTTACGCCATCATTTCTTTCTTTCTTTATTCTTTCTTTCTTTTTATCTTACGCCATCATTTCTTTCTTTATTCTTTCTTTCTTTTTATCTTACGCCATCCTTTCTTTCTTTATTCTTTATTTCTTTTTATCTTACGCCATCATTTCTTTGTTTATTCTTTCTTTCTTTTCATCTTACGCCATCCTTTCTTTCTTTATTCTTTCTTTCTTTTTATCTTACGCCATCCTTTCTTTCTTTCTTTATTCTTTCTTTCTTTTCATCTTACGCCATCCTTTCTTTCTTTATTCTTTATTTCTTTTTATCTTACGCCATCCTTTCTTTCTTTATTCTTTCTTTCTTTTCATCTTACGCCATACTTTCTTTCTTTATTCTTTCTTTCTTTTTATCTTACACCATCATTTCTTTCTTTATTCTTTCTTTCTTTTTATCTTACGCCATCCTTTCTTTCTTTCTTTATTCTTTCTTTCTTTTTATCTTACGCCATCCTTTCTTTCTTTATTCTTTCTTTCTTTTCATCTTACGCCATCCTTTCTTTCTTTATTCTTTATTTCTTTTTAACTTGCGTCATCTTTTCTTTCTTTATTCTTTTTTTCTTTTCATCTTACGCCATACTTTCTTTCTTTATTCTTTCTTTCTTTTCATTTTACGCCATCCTTTCTTTCTTTATTCTTTCTTTCTTTTTATCTTACGCCATCCTTTCTTTCTTTCTTTATTCTTTCTTTCTTTTCATCCTACGCCATCCTTTCTTTCTTTATTCTTTATTTCTTTTTAACTTACGCCATCCTTTCTTTCTTTATTCTTTCTTTCTTTTCATCTTACGCCATACTTTCTTTCTTTATTCTTTCTTTCTTTTTATCTTACGCCATCATTTCTTTCTTTATTCTTTCTTTCTTTTTATCTTACGCCATCCTTTCTTTCTTTCTTTATTCTTTCTTTCTTTTCATCTTACGCCATCATTTCTTTCTTTATTCTTTCTTTCTTTTCATCTTACGCCATCATTTCTTTCTTTATTCTTTCTATCTTTTTATCTTACGCCATCCTTTCTTCCTTTATTCTTTCTTTCTTTTTATCTTACGCCATCCTTTCTTCCTTTATTCTTTATTTCTTTTTATCTTACGCCATCCTTTCTTTCTTTCTTTATTCTTTCTTTCTTTTTATCTTACGCCATCATTTCTTTCTTTATTCTTTATTTCTTTTTATCTTACGCCATCCTTTCTTTCTTTATTCTTTCTTTCTTTTCATCTTACGCCATCCTTTCTTTCTTTATTCTTTCTTTCTTTTTATCTTACGCCATCATTTCTTTCTTTATTCTTTCTTTCTTTCTTTTTAAGTTACTCCATCCTTTCTTTCTTCATTCTTTCTTTCTTTCTTTTTAACTTATGCCATCCTTTCTTTCTTTTTTAACTTTCGCCACCCTTTTTTTCTTTGTTCTTTCTTTCTTTTCATCTTACGCCATCCTTTCTTTCTTTATTCTTCCTTTCTTTCTTTTTAAGTTTCCCCATCCTTTCTTTCTTCATTCTTTCTTTCTTTCTTTTTAACTTACGCCATCCTTTCTTTCTTTTTTAACTTTCGCCACCCTTTTTTTCTTTGTTCTTTCGTTCTTTTCATCTTACGCCATCCTTTCTTTCTTTATTCTTCCTTTCTTTCTTTTTAAGTTACCCCATCCTTTCTTTCTTCATTCTTTCTTTCTTTCTTTTTAACTTACGCCATCCTTTCTTTCTTTTTTAACTTTCGCAACCCTTTTTTCCTTTGTTCTTTCTTTCTTTTCATCTTACGCCATCCTTTCTTTCTTTATTCTTTCTTTCTTTCTTTCTTTCTTTTTAACTTACGCCATCCTTTCTTTCTTTGTTCTTTCTTTCTTTTCATCTTACGCCATCCTTTCTTTCTTTATTCTTTTTTCTTTTTATCTTACGCCATCATTTCTTTCTTTATTCTTTCTTTCTTTTTATCTTACGCCATCCTTTCTTTCTTTATTCTTCCTTTCTTTCTTTTTAAGTTACCCCATCCTTTCTTTCTTCATTCTTTCTGTCTTTCTTTTTAACTTACGCCATCCTTTCTTTCTTTTTTAACTTTCGCCACCCTTTTTTTCTTTGTTCTTTCTTTCTTTTCATCTTACGCCATCCTTTCTTTCTTTATTCTTCCTTTCTTTCTTTTTAAGTTACCCCATCCTTTCTTTCTTCATTCTTTCTTCCTTTCTTTTTAACTTACGCCATCCTTTCTTTCTTTATTCTTTATTTCTTTTTATCTTACGCCATCATTTCTTTCTTTATTCTTTCTTTCTTTTCATCTTACGCCATCCTTTCTTTCTTTATTCTTTCTTTCTTTTTATCTTACGCCATCCTTTCTTTCTTTCTTTATTCTTTCTTTCTTTTCATCTTACGCCATCCTTTCTTTCTTTATTCTTTATTTCTTTTTAACTTACGCCATCCTTTGTTTCTTTATTATTTCTTTCTTTTCATCTTACGCCATACTTTCTTTCTTTATTCTTTCTTTCTTTTTATCTTACGCCATCATTTCTTTCTTTATTCCTTATTTCTTTTTATCTTACGCCATCCTTTCTTTCTTTCTTTATTCTTTCTTTCTTTTTATCTTACGCCATCCTTTCTTTCTTTCTTTCTTTCTTTATTCTTTCTTTCTTTTCATCTTACGCCATCATTTCTTTCTTTATTCTTTCTTTCTTTTCAGCTTACGCCATCATTTCTTTCTTTATTCTTTCTTTCTTTTTATCTTAGGCCATCCTTTCTTCCTTTATTCTTTCTTTCTTTTTATCTTACGCCATCCTTTCTTCCTTTATTCTTTATTTCTTTTTATCTTACGCCATCCTTTCTTTCTTTCTTTATTCTTTCTTTCTTTTTATCTTACGCCATCATTTCTTTCTTTATTCTTTATTTCTTTTTATCTTACGCCATCCTTTCTTTCTTTATTCTTTCTTTCTTTTCATCTTACGCCATCCTTTCTTTCTTTATTCTTTCTTTCTTCTTATCTTACGCCATCATTTCTTTCTTTATTCTTTCTTTCTTTCTTTTTAAGTTACCCCATCCTTTCTTTCTTCATTCTTTCTTTCTTTCTTTTCAACTTACGCCATCCTTTCTTACTTTATTAACTTTCGCCTCCCTTTTTTTCTTTGCTCTTTCTTTCTTTTCATCTTACGCCATCCTTTCTTTCTTTATTCTTCCTTTCTTTCTTTTTAAGTTTCCCCATCCGTTCTTTCTTCATTCTTTCTTTCTTTCTTTTTAACTTACGCCATCCTTTCTTTCTTTTTTAACTTTCGCCACCCTTTTTTTCTTTGTTCTTACTTTCTTTTCATCTTACGCCATCCTTTCTTTCTTTATTCTTCCTTTCTTTCTTTTTAAGTTACACCATCCTTTCTTTCTTCATTCTTTCTTTCTTTCTTTTTAACTTACGCCATCCTTTCTTTCTTTTTTAACTTTCGCCACCCTTTTTTTCTTTGTTCTTTCTTTCTTTTCATCTTACGCCATCCTTTCTTTCTTTATTCTTCCTTTCTTTCTTTTTAAGTTACCCCATCCTTTCTTTCTTCATTCTTTCTTTCTTTCTTTTTAACTTACGCCATCCTTTCTTTCTTTATTCTTTATTTCTTTTTATCTTACGCCATCATTTCTTTCTTTATTCTTTCTTTCTTTTCATCTTACGCCATACTTTTCTTTCTTTTTTAACTTTCGCCACCCTTTTTTTCTTTATTCTTTTTTTCTTTTTATCTTACGCCATCCTTTCTTTCTTTATTCTTAATTTCTTTTTATCTTACGCCATCCTTTCTTTCTTTATTCTTCCTTTCTTTCTTTTTAAGTGACCCCATCCTTTCTTTCTTCATTCTTTCTTTCTTTCTTTTTAACTTACGCCATCCTTTCTTTCTTTATTCTTTATTTCTTTTTATCTTACGCCATCATTTCTTTCTTTATTCTTTCTTTCTTTTCATCTTACGCCAGTCTTTCTTTCTTTATTCTTTATTTCTTTTTATCTTACGCCATCCTTTCTTTCTTTATTCTTTCTTTCTTTTTATCTTACGCCATCCTTTCTTTCTTTATTCTTTCTTTCTTTTTATCTTACGCCATCATTTCTTTCTTTATTCTTTCTTTCTTTCTTTTTATCTTACGCCATCATTTCTTTCTTTATTCTTTATTTCTTTTTATCTTACGCCATCCCTTCTTTCTTTCTTTATTCTTTCTTTCTTTTTATCTTACGCCATCCTTTCTTTCTTTATTCTTTCTTTCTTTTCATCTTACGCCATCCTTTCTTTCTTTATTCTTTCTTTCTTTTTATCTTACGCCATCCTTTCTTTCTTTCTTTATTCTTTCTTTCTTTTCATCTTACGCCATCCTTTCTTTCTTTATTCTTTCTTTCTTTTTATCTTACGCCATCCTTTCTTTCTTTCTTTATTCTTTCTTTCTTTTCATCTTACGCCATCCTTTCTTTCTTTATTCTTTATTTCTTTTTATCTTACGCCATCCTTTCTTTCTTTATTCTTTCTTTCTTTTCATCTTACGCCATACTTTCTTTCTTTATTCTTTCTTTCTTTTTATCTTACGCCATCATTTCTTTCTTTATTCTTTCTTTCTTTTTATCTTACGCCATCCTTTCTTTCTTTCTTTATTCTTTCTTTCTTTTTATCTTACGCCATCCTTTCTTTCTTTATTCTTTCTTTCTTTTCATCTTACGCCATCCTTTCTTTCTTTATTCTTTATTTCTTTTTAACTTACGCCATCTTTTCTTTCTTTATTCTTTCTTTCTTTTCATCTTACGCCATACTTTCTTTCTTTATTCTTTCTTTCTTTTCATCTTACGCCATCCTTTCTTTCTTTATTCTTTCTTTCTTTTTATCTTACGCCATCCTTTCTTTCTTTCTTTATTCTTTCTTTCTTTTCATCTTACGCCATCCTTTCTTTCTTTATTCTTTATTTCTTTTTATCTTACGCCATCCTTTCTTTCTTTATTCTTTCTTTCTTTTCATCTTAAGCCATACTTTCTTTCTTTATTCTTTCTTTCTTTTTATCTTACGCCATCATTTCTTTCTTTATTCTTTCTTTCTTTTTATCTTACGCCATCCTTTCTTTCTTTCTTTATTCTTTATTTCTTTTTATCTTACGCCATCCTTTCTTTCTTTATTCTTTCTTTCTTTTCATCTTACGCCATCCTTTCTTTCTTTATTCTTTATTTCTTTTTAACTTACGCCATCCTTTCTTTCTTTATTCTTTCTTTCTTTTCATCTTACGCCATACTTTCTTTCTTTATTCTTTCTTTCTTTTTATCTTACGCCATCATTTCTTTCTTTATTCTTTCTTTCTTTTTATCTTACGCCATCCTTTCTTTCTTTCTTTATTCTTTCTTTCTTTTCATCTTACGCCATCATTTCTTTCTTTATTCTTTCTTTCTTTTCATCTTACGCCATCATTTCTTTCTTTATTCTTTCTTTCTTTTTATCTTACGCCATCCTTTCTTCCTTTATTCTTTCTTTCTTTTTATCTTACGCCATCCTTTCTTCCTTTATTCTTTATTTCTTTTTATCTTACGTCATCCTTTCTTTCTTTCTTTATTCTTTCTTTCTTTTTATCTTACGCCATCATTTCTTTCTTTATTCTTTATTTCTTTTCATCTTACGCCATCCTTTCTTTCTTTATTCTTTTTTTCTTTTTATCTTACGCCATCATTTCTTTCTTTATTCTTTCTTTCTTTCTTTTTAAGTTACCCCATCCTTTCTTTCTTCATTCTTTCTTTCTTTCTTTTTAACTTACGCCATCCTTTCTTTCTTTTTTAACTTTCGCCACCCTTTTTTTCTTTGTTCTTTCTTTCTTTTCATCTTACGCCATCCTTTCTTTCTTTATTCTTCCTTTCTTTCTTTTTAAGTTTCCCCATCCTTTCTTTCTTCATTCTTTCTTTCTTTCTTTTTAACTTACGCCATCCTTTCTTTCTTTTTTAACTTTCGCCACCCTTTTTTTCTTTGTTCTTTCTTTCTTTTCATCTTACGCCATCCTTTCTTTCTTTATTCTTCCTTTCTTTCTTTTTAAGTTACCCCATCCTTTCTTTCTTCATTCTTTCTTTCTTTCTTTTTAACTTACGCCATCCTTTCTTTCTTTTTTAACTTTCGCCACCCTTTTTTTCTTTGTTCTTTCTTTCTTTTCATCTTACGCCATCCTTTCTTTCTTTATTCTTTCTTTCTTTCTTTCTTTCTTTTTAACTTACGCCATCCTTTCTTTCTTTGTTCTTTCTTTCTTTTCATCTTACGCCATCCTTTCTTTCTTTATTCTTTCTTTCTTTTTATCTTACGCCATCATTTCTTTGTTTATTCTTTCTTTCTTTTTATCTTACGCCATCCTTTCTTTCTTTATTCTTCCTTTCTTTCTTTTTAAGTTACCCCATCCTTTCTTTCTTTAATCTTTCTTTCTTTCTTTTTAACTTTCGCCATCCTTTCTTTCTTTTTTAACTTTCGCCACCCTTTTTTTCTTTGTTCTTTCTTTCTTTTCATCTTACGCCATCCTTTCTTTCTTTATTCTTCCTTTCTTTCTTTTTAAGTTACCCCATCCTTTCTTTCTTCATTCTTTCTTTCTTTCTTTTTAACTTACGCCATCCTTTCTTTCTTTTTTAACTTTCGCCACCCTTTTTTCTTTCTTCTTTCTTTCTTTTCATCTTACGCCATCCTTTCTTTCTTTATTCTTTCTTCCTTTCTTTCTTTCTTTTTAACTGACGCCATCCTTTCTTTCTTTGTTCTTTCTTTCTTTTCATCTTACGCCATCCTTTCTTTATTTATTCTTTCTTTCTTTTCATCTTACGCCTTCATTTCTTTCTTTATTCTTTCTTTCTTTTCATCTTACGCCATCCTTTCTTTCTTTATTCTTTCTTTCTTTACATCTTACGCCATCCTTTCTTTCTTTATTCTTTCTTTCTTTTTATCTTACGCCATCATTTTTTCTTTATTCTTTCTTTCTTTTCATCTTACGCCATCATTTCTTTCTTTATTCTTTCTATCTTTTTATCTTACGCCATCCTTTCTTTCTTTATTCTTTCTTTCTTTTCATCTTACGCCATCCTTTCTTTCTTTATTCTTTCTTTCTTTTTATCTTACGCCATCATTTCTTTCTTTATTCTTTCTTTCTTTCTTTTTAAGTTACCCCATCCTTTCTTTCTTCATTCTTTCTTTCTTTCTTTTTAACTTACGCCATCATTTTTTCTTTATTCTTTCTTTCTTTTCATCTTACGCCATCATTTCTTTCTTTATTCTTTCTTTCTTTTCATCTTACGCCATCCTTTCTTTCTTTATTCTTTCTTTCTTTTCATCTTACGCCATCCTTTCTTTCTTTATTCTTTCTTTCTTTTTATCTAACGCCATCATTTTTTCTTTATTCTTTCTTTCTTTTCATCTTACGCCATCCTTTCTTTCTTTATTCTTCCTTTCTTTCATTTTAAGTTACCCCATCCTTTCTTTCTTCATTCTTTCTTTCTTTCTTTTTAACTTACGCCATCCTTTCTTTCTTTTTTAACTTTCGCCACCCTTTTTTTCTTTGTTCTTTCTTTCTTTTCATCTTACGCCATCCTTTCTTTCTTTATTCTTCCTTTCTTTCTTTTTAAGTTACCCCATCCTTTCTTTCTTCATTCTTTCTTTCTTTCTTTTTAACTTACGCCATCCTTTCTTTCTTTTTTAACTTTCGCCACCCTTTTTTTCTTTGTTCTTTCTTTCTTTTCATCTTACGCCATCCTTTCTTTCTTTATTCTTCCTTTCTTTCTTTTGAAGTTACCCCATCCTTTCTTTCTTCATTCTTTCTTTCTTTCTTTTTAACTTACGCCATCCTTTCTTTCTTTTTTAACTTTCGCCACCCTTTTTTTCTTTGTTCTTTCTTTCTTTTCATCTTACGCCATCATTTCTTTCTTTATTCTTTCTTTCATTTTTTCTTTCTTTTTAACTTACGCCATCCTTTCTTTCTTTGTTCTTTCTTTCTTTTCATCTTTCGCCATCCTTTCTTTCTTTATTCTTTTTTTCTTTTTATCTTACGCCATCATTTCTTTCTTTATTCTTTCTTTCTTTTTATCTTACGCCATCCTTTCTTTCTTTCTTTATTCTTTCTTTCTTTTCATCTTACGCCATCCTTTCTTTCTTTATTCTTTCTTTCTTTTTATCTTACGCCATCCTTTCTTTCGTTATTCTTTCTTTCTTTTCATCTTACGCCATCCTTTCTTTCTTTAGTCTTTATTTCTTTTTAACTTACGCCATCTTTTCTTTCTTTATTCTTTCTTTCTTTTCATCTTACGCCATACTTTCTTTCTTTATTCTTTCTTTCTTTTCATCTTACGCCATCCTTTCTTTCTTTATTCTTTCTTTCTTTTTATCTTACGCCATCCTTTCTTTCTTTCTTTATTCTTTCTTTCTTTTCATCTAACGCCATCCTTTCTTTCTTTATTCTTTATTTCTTTTTATCTTACGCCATCCTTTCTTTCTTTATTCTTTCTTTCTTTTCATCTTAAGCCATACTTTCTTTCTTTATTCTTTCTTTCTTTTTATCTTACGCCATCATTTCTTTCTTTATTCTTTCTTTCTTTTTATCTTACGCCATCCTTTCTTTCTTTCTTTATTCTTTATTTCTTTTTATCTTACGCCATCCTTTCTTTCTTTATTCTTTCTTTCTTTTCATCTTACGCCATCCTTTCTTTCTTTATTCTTTATTTCTTTTTAACTTACGCCATCCTTTCTTTCTTTATTCTTTCTTTCTTTTCATCTTACGCCATACTTTCTTTCTTTATTCTTTCTTTCTTTTTATCTTACGCCATCATTTCTTTCTTTATTCTTTCTTTCTTTTTATCTTACGCCATCCTTTCTTTCTTTCTTTATTCTTTCTTTCTTTTCATCTTACGCCATCATTTCTTTCTTTATTCTTTCTTTCTTTTCATCTTACGCCATCATTTCTTTCTTTATTCTTTCTTTCTTTTTATCTTACGCCATCCTTTCTTCCTTTATTCTTTCTTTCTTTTTATCTTACGCCATCCTTTCTTCCTTTATTCTTTATTTCTTTTTATCTTACGTCATCCTTTCTTTCTTTCTTTATTCTTTCTTTCTTTTTATCTTACGCCATCATTTCTTTCTTTATTCTTTATTTCTTTTCATCTTACGCCATCCTTTCTTTCTTTATTCTTTTTTTCTTTTTATCTTACGCCATCATTTCTTTCTTTATTCTTTCTTTCTTTCTTTTTAAGTTACCCCATCCTTTCTTTCTTCATTCTTTCTTTCTTTCTTTTTAACTTACGCCATCCTTTCTTTCTTTTTTAACTTTCGCCACCCTTTTTTTCTTTGTTCTTTCTTTCTTTTCATCTTACGCCATCCTTTCTTTCTTTATTCTTCCTTTCTTTCTTTTTAAGTTTCCCCATCCTTTCTTTCTTCATTCTTTCTTTCTTTCTTTTTAACTTACGCCATCCTTTCTTTCTTTTTTAACTTTCGCCACCCTTTTTTTCTTTGTTCTTTCTTTCTTTTCATCTTACGCCATCCTTTCTTTCTTTATTCTTCCTTTCTTTCTTTTTAAGTTACCCCATCCTTTCTTTCTTCATTCTTTCTTTCTTTCTTTTTAACTTACGCCATCCTTTCTTTCTTTTTTAACTTTCGCCACCCTTTTTTTCTTTGTTCTTTCTTTCTTTTCATCTTACGCCATCCTTTCTTTCTTTATTCTTTCTTTCTTTCTTTCTTTCTTTTTAACTTACGCCATCCTTTCTTTCTTTGTTCTTTCTTTCTTTTCATCTTACGCCATCCTTTCTTTCTTTATTCTTTCTTTCTTTTTATCTTACGCCATCATTTCTTTCTTTATTCTTTCTTTCTTTTTATCTTACGCCATCCTTTCTTTCTTTATTCTTCCTTTCTTTCTTTTTAAGTTACCCCATCCTTTCTTTCTTTAATCTTTCTTTCTTTCTTTTTAACTTTCGCCATCCTTTCTTTCTTTTTTAACTTTCGCCACCCTTTTTTTCTTTGTTCTTTCTTTCTTTTCATCTTACGCCATCCTTTCTTTCTTTATTCTTCCTTTCTTTCTTTTTAAGTTACCCCATCCTTTCTTTCTTCATTCTTTCTTTCTTTCTTTTTAACTTACGCCATCCTTTCTTTCTTTTTTAACTTTCGCCACCCTTTTTTCTTTCTTCTTTCTTTCTTTTCATCTTACGCCATCCTTTCTTTCTTTATTCTTTCTTCCTTTCTTTCTTTCTTTTTAACTGACGCCATCCTTTCTTTCTTTGTTCTTTCTTTCTTTTCATCTTACGCCATCCTTTCTTTATTTATTCTTTCATTCTTTTCATCTTACGCCTTCATTTCTTTCTTTATTCTTTCTTTCTTTTCATCTTACGCCATCCTTTCTTTCTTTATTCTTTCTTTCTTTACATCTTACGCCATCCTTTCTTTCTTTATTCTTTCTTTCTTTTTATCTTACGCCATCATTTTTTCTTTATTCTTTCTTTCTTTTCATCTTACGCCATCCTTTCTTTCTTTATTCTTCCTTTCTTTCTTTTTAAGTTACCCCATCCTTTCTTTCTTCATTCTTTCTTTCTTTCTTTTTAACTTACGCCATCATTTTTTCTTTATTCTTTCTTTCTTTTCATCTTACGCCATCATTTCTTTCTTTATTCTTTCTTTCTTTTCATCTTACGCCATCCTTTCTTTCTTTATTCTTTCTTTCTTTTCATCTTACGCCATCCTTTCTTTCTTTATTCTTTCTTTCTTTTTATCTAACGCCATCATTTTTTCTTTATTCTTTCTTTCTTTTCATCTTACGCCATCCTTTCTTTCTTTATTCTTCCTTTCTTTCATTTTAAGTTACCCCATCCTTTCTTTCTTCATTCTTTCTTTCTTTCTTTTTAACTTACGCCATCCTTTCTTTCTTTTTTAACTTTCGCCACCCTTTTTTTCTTTGTTCTTTCTTTCTTTTCATCTTACGCCATCCTTTCTTTCTTTATTCTTCCTTTCTTTCTTTTTAAGTTACCCCATCCTTTCTTTCTTCATTCTTTCTTTCTTTCTTTTTAACTTACGCCATCCTTTCTTTCTTTTTTAACTTTCGCCACCCTTTTTTTCTTTGTTCTTTCTTTCTTTTCATCTTACGCCATCCTTTCTTTCTTTATTCTTCCTTTCTTTCTTTTGAAGTTACCCCATCCTTTCTTTCTTCATTCTTTCTTTCTTTCTTTTTAACTTACGCCATCCTTTCTTTCTTTTTTAACTTTCGCCACCCTTTTTTTCTTTGTTCTTTCTTTCTTTTCATCTTACGCCATCATTTCTTTCTTTATTCTTTCTTTCATTTTTTCTTTCTTTTTAACTTACGCCATCCTTTCTTTCTTTGTTCTTTCTTTCTTTTCATCTTTCGCCATCCTTTCTTTCTTTATTCTTTTTTTCTTTTTATCTTACGCCATCATTTCTTTCTTTATTCTTTCTTTCTTTTTATCTTACGCCATCCTTTCTTTCTTTCTTTATTCTTTCTTTCTTTTCATCTTACGCCATCCTTTCTTTCTTTATTCTTTATTTCTTTTTATCTTACGCCATCCTTTCTTTCTTTATTCTTTCTTTCTTTTCATCTTAAGCCATACTTTCTTTCTTTATTCTTTCTTTCTTTTTATCTTACGCCATCATTTCTTTCTTTATTCTTTCTTTCTTTTTATCTTACGCCATCCTTTCTTTCTTTCTTTATTCTTTATTTCTTTTCATCTTACGCCATCCTTTCTTTCTTTATTCTTTCTTTCTTTTCATCTTACGCCATCCTTTCTTTCTTTATTCTTTATTTCTTTTTAACTTACGCCATCCTTTCTTTCTTTATTCTTTCTTTCTTTTCATCTTACGCCATACTTTCTTTCTTCATTCATTCTTTCTTTTTATCTTACGCCATCATTTCTTTCTTTATTCTTTCTTTCTTTTTATCTTACGCCATCCTTTCTTTCTTTCTTTATTCTTTCTTTCTTTTCATCTTACGCCATCATTTCTTTCTTTATTCTTTCTTTCTTTTCATCTTACGCCATCATTTCTTTCTTTATTCTTTCTTTCTTTTTATCTTACGCCATCCTTTCTTCCTTTATTCTTTCTTTCTTTTTATCTTACGCCATCCTTTCTTCCTTTATTCTTTATTTCTTTTTATCTTACGTCATCCTTTCTTTCTTTCTTTATTCTTTCTTTCTTTTTATCTTACGCCATCATTTCTTTCTTTATTCTTTATTTCTTTTCATCTTACGCCATCCTTTCTTTCTTTATTCTTTCTTTCTTTTTATCTTACGCCATCATTTCTTTCTTTATTCTTTCTTTCTTTCTTTTTAAGTTACCCCATCCTTTCTTTCTTCATTCTTTCTTTCTTTCTTTTTAACTTACGCCATCCTTTCTTTCTTTTTTAACTTTCGCCACCCTTTTTTTCTTTGTTCTTTCTTTCTTTTCATCTTACGCCATCCTTTCTTTCTTTATTCTTCATTTCTTTCTTTTTAAGTTTCCCCATCCTTTCTTTGTTCATTCTTTCTTTCTTTCTTTTTAACTTACGCCATCCTTTCTTTCTTTTTTAACTTTCGCCACCCTTTTTTTCTTTGTTCTTTCTTTCTTTTCATCTTACGCCATCCTTTCTTTCTTTATTATTCCTTTCTTTCTTTTTAAGTTACCCCATCCTTTCTTTCTTCATTCTTTCTTTCTTTCTTTTTAACTTACGCCATCCTTTCTTTCTTTTTTAACTTTCGCCACCCTTTTTTTCTTTGTTCTTTCTTTCTTTTCATCTTACGCCATCCTTTCTTTCTTTATTCTTCCTTTCTTTCTTTCTTTCTTTTTAACTTACGCCATCCTTTCTTTCTTTGTTCTTTCTTTCTTTTCATCTTACGCCATCCTTTCTTTCTTTATTCTTTCTTTCTTTTTATCTTACGCCATCATTTCTTTCTTTATTCTTTCTTTCTTTTTATCTTACGCCATCCTTTCTTTCTTTATTCTTCCTTTCTTTCTTTTTAAGTTACCCCATCCTTTCTTTCTTTATTCTTTCTTTCTTTCTTTTTAACTTTCGCCATCCTTTCTTTCTTTTTTAACTTTCGCCACCCTTTTTTTCTTTGTTCTTTCTTTCTTTTCATCTTACGCCATCCTTTCTTTCTTTATTCTTTCTTTCTTTCTTTCTTTCTTTTTAACTTACGCCATCATTTTTTCTTTATTCTTTCTTTCTTTTCATCTTACGCCATCATTTCTTTCTTTATTCTTTCTTTCTTTTCATCTTACGCCATCCTTTCTTTCTTTATTCTTTCTTTCTTTTCATCTTACGCCATCCTTTCTTTCTTTATTCTTTCTTTCTTTTTATCTAACGCCATCATTTTTTCTTTATTCTTTCTTTCTTTTCATCTTACGCCATCCTTTCTTTCTTTATTCTTCCTTTCTTTCATTTTAAGTTACCCCATCCTTTCTTTCTTCATTCTTTCTTTCTTTCTTTTTAACTTACGCCATCCTTTCTTTCTTTTTTAACTTTCGCCACCCTTTTTTTCTTTGTTCTTTCTTTCTTTTCATCTTACGCCATCCTTTCTTTCTTTATTCTTCCTTTCTTTCTTTTTAAGTTACCCCATCCTTTCTTTCTTCATTCTTTCTTTCTTTCTTTTTAACTTACGCCATCCTTTCTTTCTTTTTTAACTTTCGCCACCCTTTTTTTCTTTGTTCTTTCTTTCTTTTCATCTTACGCCATCCTTTCTTTCTTTATTCTTCCTTTCTTTCTTTTGAAGTTACCCCATCCTTTCTTTCTTCATTCTTTCTTTCTTTCTTTTTAACTTACGCCATCCTTTCTTTCTTTTTTAACTTTCGCCACCCTTTTTTTCTTTGTTCTTTCTTTCTTTTCATCTTACGCCATCATTTCTTTCTTTATTCTTTCTTTCATTTTTTCTTTCTTTTTAACTTACGCCATCCTTTCTTTCTTTGTTCTTTCTTTCTTTTCATCTTTCGCCATCCTTTCTTTCTTTATTCTTTTTTTCTTTTTATCTTACGCCATCATTTCTTTCTTTATTCTTTCTTTCTTTTTATCTTACGCCATCCTTTCTTTCTTTATTCTTCCTTTCTTTCTTTTTAAGTTACCCCATCCTTTCTTACTTCATTCTTTCTTTCTTTCTTTTTAACTTACGCCATCCTTTCTTTCTTTTTTAACTTTCGCCACCCTTTTTTTCTTTGTTCTTTCTTCCTTTTCATCTTTCGCCATCCTTTCTTTCTTTATTCTTTCTTTCTTTCTTTCTATCTTTTTAACTTACGCCACCCTTTCTTTCTTTGTTCTTTCTTTCTTTTCATCTTCCGCCATCCTTTCTTTCTTTATTCTTTTTTTCTTTTTATCTTACGCCATCATTTCTTTCTTTATTCTTTCTTTCTTTTTATCTTACGCCATCCTTTCTTTCTTTATTCTTCCTTTCTTTCTTTTTAAGTTACCCCATCATTTCTTTCTTCATTCTTTCTTTCTTTCTTTTTAACTTCCGCCATCATTTTTTCTTTATTCTTTCTTTCTTTTCATCTTACGCCATCATTTCTTACTTTATTCTTTCTTTCTTTTCATCTTACGCCATCCTTTCTTTCTTTATTCTTTCTTTCTTTTCATCTTACGCCATCCTTTCTTTCTTTATTCTTTCTTTCTTTTTATCTTACGCCATCATTTTTTCTTTATTCTTTCTTTCTTTTCATCTTACGCCATCCTTTCTTTCTTTATTCTTCCTTTCTTTCTTTTTAAGTTACCCCATCCTTTCTTTCTTCATTCTTTCTTTCTTTCTTTTTAACTCACGCCATCCTTTCTTTCTTTTTAACTTTCGCCATCCTTTCTTTCTTTGTTCTTTCTTTCTTTTCATCTTACGCCATCCTTTCTTTCTTTATTCTTTCTTTCTTTTTAACTTACGCCATCATTTCTTTCTTTATTCTTTCTTTCTTTTTATCTTACGCCATCCTTTCTTTCTTTATTCTTCCTTTCTTTCTTTTTAAGTTACCCCATCATTTCTTTCTTCATTCTTTCTTTCTTTCTTTTTAACTCACGCCATCCTTTCTTTCTTTTTAACTTTCGCCATCCTTTCTTTCTTTGTTCTTTCTTTCTTTTCATCTTACGCCATCCTTTCTTTCTTTATTCTTTCTTTCTTTTTAACTTACGCCATCATTTCTTTCTTTATTCTTTCTTTCTTTTTATCTTACGCCATCCTTTCTTTCTTTATTCTTCCTTTCTTTCTTTTTAAGTTACCCCATCATTTCTTTCTTCATTCTTTCTTTCTTTCTTTTTAACTCACGCCATCCTTTCTTTCTTTTTAACTTTCGCCATCCTTTCTTTCTTTGTTCTTTCTTTCTTTTCATCTTCCGCCATCCTTTCTTTCTTTATTCTTTCTTTCTTTTTATCTTACGCCATCATTTCTTTCTTTATTCTTTCTTTCTTTTTATCTTACGCCATCCTTTCTTTCTTTATTCTTCCTTTCTTTCTTTTTAAGTTACCCCATCATTTCTTTCTTCATTCTTTCTTTCTTTCTTTTTAACTTCCGCCATCATTTTTTCTTTATTCTTTCTTTCTTTTCATCTTACGCCATCATTTCTTACTTTATTCTTTCTTTCTTTTCATCTTACGCCATCCTTTCTTTCTTTATTCTTTCTTTCTTTTCATCTTACGCCATCCTTTCTTTCTTTATTCTTTCTTTCTTTTTATCTTACGCCATCATTTTTTCTTTATTCTTTCTTTCTTTTCATCTTACGCCATCCTTTCTTTCTTTATTCTTCCTTTCTTTCTTTTTAAGTTACCCCATCCTTTCTTTCTTCATTCTTTCTTTCTTTCTTTTTAACTCACGCCATCCTTTCTTTCTTTTTAACTTTCGCCATCCTTTCTTTCTTTGTTCTTTCTTTCTTTTCATCTTACGCCATCCTTTCTTTCTTTATTCTTTCTTTCTTTTTAACTTACGCCATCATTTCTTTCTTTATTCTTTCTTTCTTTTTATCTTACGCCATCCTTTCTTTCTTTATTCTTCCTTTCTTTCTTTTTAAGTTACCCCATCCTTTCTTTCTTTATTCTTTCTTTCTTTCTTTTTAACTTTCGCCATCCTTTCTTTCTTTTTTAACTTTCGCCACCCTTTTTTTCTTTGTTCTTTCTTTCTTTTCATCTTACGCCATCCTTTCTTTCTTTATTCTTCCTTTCTTTCTTTTTAAGTTACCCCATCATTTCTTTCTTCATTCTTTCTTTCTTTCTTTTTAACTTACGCCATCCTTTCTTTCTTTTTTAACTTTCGCCACCCTTTTTTTCTTTGTTCTTTCTTTCTTTTCATCTTACGCCATCCTTTCTTTCTTTATTCTATCTTTCTTTCTTTCTTTCTTTTTAACTTACGCCATCCTTTCTTTCTTTGTTCTTTCTTTTCATCTTACGCCATCCTTTCTTTCTTTATTCTTTCTTTCTTTTCATCTTACGCCATCATTTCTTTCTTTATTCTTTCTTTCTTTTCATCTTACGCCATCCTTTCTTTCTTTATTCTTTCTTTCTTTACATCTTACGCCATCCTTTCTTTCTTTATTCTTTCTTTCTTTTTATCTTACGCCATTTTTTTTTCTTTATTCTTTCTTTCTTTTCATCTTTCGCCATCCTTTCTTTCTTTATTCTTCCTTTCTTTCTTTTTAAGTTACCCCATCCTTTCTTTCTTCAGTCTTTCTTTCTTTCTTTTTAACTTACGCCATCATTTTTTCTTTATTCTTTCTTTCTTTTCATCTTACGCCATCATTTCTTTCTTTATTCTTTCTTTCTTTTCATCTTACGCCATCCTTTCTTTCTTTATTCTTTCTTTCTTTTCATCTTACGCCATCCTTTCTTTCTTTATTCTTTCTTTCTTTTTATCTAACGCCATCATTTTTTCTTTATTCTTTCTTTCTTTTCATCTTACGCCATCCTTTCTTTCTTTATTCTTCCTTTCTTTCTTTTTAAGTTACCCCATCCTTTCTTTCTTCATTCTTTCTTTCTTTCGTTTTAACTTACGCCATCCTTTCTTTCTTTTTTAACTTTCGCCACACTTTTTTTCTTTGTTCTTTCTTTCTTTTCATCTTACGCCATCCTTTCTTTCTTTATTCTTCCTTTCTTTCTTTTTAAGTTACCCCATCCTTTCTTTCTTCATTCTTTCTTTCTTTCTTTTTAACTTACGCCATCCTTTCTTTCTTTTTTAACTTTCGCCACCCTTTTTTTCTTTGTTCTTTCTTTCTTTTCATCTTACGCCATCCTTTCTTTCTTTATTCTTCCTTTCTTTCTTTTTAAGTTACCCCATCCTTTCTTTCTTCATTCTTTCTTTCTTTCTTTTTAACTTACGCCATCCTTTCTTTCTTTTTTAACTTTCGCCACCCTTTTTTTCTTTGTTCTTTCTTTCTTTTCATCTTACGCCATCCTTTCTTTCTTTATTCTTCCTTTCTTTCTTTTTAAGTTACCCCATCCTTTCTTTCTTCATTCTTTCTTTCTTTCTTTTTAACTTACGCCATCCTTTCTTTCTTTTTTAACTTTCGCCACCCTTTTTTTCTTTGTTCTTTCTTTCTTTTCATCTTACGCCATCATTTCTTTCTTTATTCTTTCTTTCATTCTTTCTTTCTTTTTAACTTACGCCATCCTTTCTTTCTTTGTTCTTTCTTTCTTTTCATCTTTCGACATCCTTTCTTTCTTTATTCTTTTTTTCTTTTAATCTTACGCCATCATTTCTTTCTTTATTCTTTCTTTCTTTTTATCTTACGCCATCCTTTCTTTCTTTATTCTTCCTTTCTTTCTTTTTAAGTTACCCCATCCTTTCTTTCTTCATTCTTTCTTTCTTTCTTTTTAACTTACGCCATCCTTTCTTTCTTTTTTAACTTTCGCCACCCTTTTTTTCTTTGTTCTTTCTTTCTTTTCATCTTACGCCATCCTTTCTTTCTTTATTCTTTCTTTCTTTTTAACTTACGCCACCCTTTCTTTCTTTGTTCTTTCTTTCTTTTCATCTTACGCCATCCTTTCTTTCTTTATTCTTTCTTTCTTTTTATCTTACGCCATCATTTCTTTCTTTATTCTTTCTTTCTTTTTATCTTACGCCATCCTTTCTTTCTTTATTCTTCCTTTCTTTCTTTTTAAGTTACCCCATCCTTTCTTTCTTCATTCTTTCTTTCTTTCTTTTTAACATACGCCATCATTTTTTCTTTATTCTTTCTTTCTTTTCATCTTACGCCATCATTTCTTACTTTATTCTTTCTTTCTTTTCATCTTACGCCATCCTTTCTTTCTTTATTCTTTCTTTCTTTTCATCTTACGCCATCCTTTCTTTCTTTATTCTTTCTTTCTTTTTATCTTACGCCATCATTTTTTCTTTATTCTTTCTTTCTTTTCATCTTACGCCATCCTTTCTTTCTTTATTCTTCCTTTTTTCTTTTTAAGTTACCCCATCCTTTATTTCTTCATTCTTTCTATCTTTCTTTTTAACTTACGCCATCCTTTCTTTCTTTTTTAACTTTCGCCACCCTTTTTTTCTTTGTTCTTTCTTTCTTTTCATCTTACGCCATCCTTTCTTTCTTTATTCTTCCTTTCTTTCTTTTTAAGTTACCCCATCCTTTCTTTCTTCATTCTTTCTTTCTTTCTTTTTAACTTACGCCATCCTTTCTTTCTTTTTTAACTTTCGCCACCCTTTTTTTCTTTGTTCTTTCTTTCTTTTCATCTTACGCCATCCTTTCTTTCTTTATTCTTCCTTTCTTTCTTTTTAAGTTACCCCATCCTTTCTTTCTTCATTCTTTCTTTCTTTCTTTTTAACTTACGCCATCCTTTCTTTCTTTTTTAACTTTCGCCACCCTTTTTTTCTTTGTTCTTTCTTTCTTTTCATCTTACGCCATCCTTTCTTTCTTTATTCTTTCTTTCATTCTTTCTTTCTTTTTAACTTACGCCCTCCTTTCTTTCTTTGTTCTTTCTTTCTTTTCATCTTACGCCATCCTTTCTTTCTTTATTCTTTTTTTCTTTTTATCTTACGCCATCATTTCTTTCTTTATTCTTTCTTTCTTTTTATCTTACGCCATCCTTTCTTTCTTTATTCTTCCTTTCTTTCTTTTTAAGTTACCCCATCCTTTCTTTCTTCATTCTTTCTTTCTTTCTTTTTAACTTACGCCATCCTTTCTTTCTTTTTTAACTTTCGCCACCCTTTTTTTCTTTGTTCTTTCTTTCTTTTCATCTTACGCCATCCTTTCTTTCTTTATTCTTTCTTTCTTTCTTTCTTTCTTTCTTTTTAACTTACGCCATCCTTTCTTTCTTTGTTCTTTCTTTCTTTTCATCTTACGCCATCCTTTCTTTCTTTATTCTTTCTTTCTTTTTATCTTACGCCATCATTTCTTTCTTTATTCTTTCTTTCTTTTTATCTTACGCCATCCTTTCTTTCTTTATTCTTCCTTTCTTTCTTTTTAAGTTACCCCATCCTTTCTTTCTTCATTCTTTCTTTCTTTCTTTTTAACTTACGCCATCATTTTTTCTTTATTCTTTCTTTCTTTTCATCTTACGCCATCATTTCTTACTTTATTCTTTCTTTCTTTTCATCTTACGCCATCCTTTCTTTCTTTATTCTTTCTTTCTTTTCATCTTACGCCATCCTTTCTTTCTTTATTCTTTCTTTCTTTTTATCTTACGCCATCATTTCTTTCTTTATTCTTTCTTTCTTTTCATCTTACGCCATCCTTTCTTTCTTTATTCTTCCTTTCTTTCTTTTTAAGTTACCCCATCCTTTCTTTCTTCATTCTTTCTTTCTTTCTTTTTAACTTACGCCATCCTTTCTTTCTTTTTTAACTTTCGCCACCCTTTTTTTCTTTGTTCTTTCTTTCTTTTCATCTTACGCCATCCTTTCTTTCTTTATTCTTCCTTTCTTTCTTTTTAAGTTACCCCATCCTTTCTTTCTTCATTCTTTCTTTCTTTCTTTTTAACTTATGCCATCCTTTCTTTCTTTTTTAACTTTCGCCACCCTTTTTTTCTTTGTTCTTTCTTTCTTTTCATCTTACGCCATCCTTTCTTTCTTTATTCTTCCTTTCTTTCTTTTTAAGTTACCCCATCCTTTCTTTCTTCATTCTTTCTTTCTTTCTTTTTAACTTACGCCATCCTTTCTTTCTTTTTTAACTTTCGCCACCCTTTTTTTCTTTGTTCTTTCTTTCTTTTCATCTTACGCCATCCTTTCTTTCTTTATTCTTCCTTTCTTTCTTTTTAAGTTACCCCATCCTTTCTTTCTTCATTCTTTCTTTCTTTCTTTTTAACTTACGCCATCCTTTCTTTCTTTATTCTTTCTTACTTTTCATCTTACGCCATCCTTTCTTTCTTTATTCTTTCTTTCTTTTTATCTTACGCCATCCTTTCTTTCTTTATTCTTTCTTTCTTTTTATCTTCCGCCATCATTTCTTTCTTTATTCTTTCTTTCTTTTTATCTTACGCCATCATTTCTTTCTTTATTCTTTCTTTCTTTTTATCTTACGCCATCCTTTCTTTCTTTATTCTTTCTTTCTTTTTATCTTCCGCCATCCTTTCTTTCTTTATTCTTTCTTTCTTTTTATCTTCCGCCATCCTTTCTTTCTTTATTCTTTCTTTCTTTTTATCTTACGCCATCATTTCTTTCTTTATTCTTTCTTTCTTTTTATCTTACGCCATCCTTTCTTTCTTTATTCTTTCTTTCTTTTTATCTTCCGCCATCCTTTCTTTCTTTATTCTTTCTTTCTTTTTATCTTACGCCATCATTTCTTTCTTTATTCTTTCTTTCTTTTCATCTTACGCCATCCTTTCTTTCTTTATTCTTTCTTTCTTTTTATCTTCCGCCATCCTTTCTTTCTTTATTCTTTCTTTCTTTTTATCTTCCGCCATCCTTTCTTTCTTTATTCTTTCTTTCTTTTCATCTTACGCCATCCTTTCTTTCTTTATTCTTTCTTTCTTTTTATCTTACGCCATCCTTTCTTTCTTTATTCTTTCTTTCTTTTTATCTTCCGCCATCCTTTCTTTCTTTATTCTTTCTTTCTTTTTATCTTACGCCATCATTTCTTTCTTTATTCTTTATTTCTTTTTATCTTACGCCATCATTTCTTTCTTTATTCTTTCTTTCTTTCTTTTTAACTTACGCCATCCTTTCTTTCTTTCTTTATTCTTTCTTTATTTCTTTTTAACTTGCGCCATCCTTTCTTTCTTTATTCTTTCTTTATTCTTTCTTTCATTCTTTCTAACCTATGTCATCTTTTCTTTCTTTCGTTCTTTCCTCTCTAACCTATATCATTCTTGGCTTCTTTTCTCTTTCTTGTTATCGTATATCATTCTTTCTTTCTTTTTAACCTACCTATTCCTTTCTTTCTTTCTTTCTTCACTCACTGTTTTCATCTTACTCATTCTTTCTTCTCTCAATCTCTTTGTTGTTATATCTTTTTATTATTTCCTGCATTATGCACATTTACTTACCTAATGACTTTAAAACTTATTGTTCTTCCACATGTCATGTATCTTCAGGACGTAGGCGTTCATGGTTCTCCACAACTTCTTATTCTTTGTATCTCTTAGTAAGGTTAGTCATTTCGTTATCGCTCACAAACCAGCAAGCCATTTACATACGTTTGTTAGACAGTTATCTGTTTTCTTTATTGTCTGTACTATATCCTGTGAGTGTTAAATCCTTTAAACATCTTTCCTCGTGTGTCCTAGAAATTTCAACCTGTTCTGATTCTAAGTGTAAGCGTCATTTTAGTTTTTGCTTCCATTTCCACTGATATTTTTGTCGTTACGCACATTTTCTGTCCATGGTATTCTCAGAATTTTTCTGTGGAAGCGCATCTCTGTTGGCTCGCATTCTTCTAAATGTGCCCACCATATTTGACCAATGAATATTTGATCAATCAAAAAGCAACGGAAAATTATGTATTCTAGAAAATGCTGTAGAATTCGATGGCTGAGGACTAGATTGGCTTATTTTTTTCTTGAAAAATAGGTCTTAGTTGATCAATAGTGTTTGTATCAGCTAAAAAGTAACATATCATTTTTTCTCTTCTTTGTGACTTGTCTCTTTCAATCAGGGCTCTCCACAATTTTCTGTCTTTTGTAGCTCTTAATAATTTTGACTTTTTGTTTTATCTTTCTTAAATATTGTTCTGCCAACCATTTACTTAAATTCTCGAGGTAGGTTATATGCTTTTCCCCTGTCCACCATCTTGTTTCTAAATCCTTTTCCCTCATTAGCCGCCATGGAAATTTCGACTGTTTCTCATATTAAGTATATGTGCCCTCTTTCTTTTCATTTTCACTTTGTTGTTCACATATTCGCTTCATGGTATTCTCAGCATCCTTCTGTAGAACCAGATTTCTGTCGCTTCAAGTCACTTCAATACTCACTGCCATATAAGAGGATTGATAATAAATACTAGTTCAGTAATCTTTTCTTTGTTTCTTAGGAAATGTTCCTGTTTCTTGATACTTTTCTTATCTTTTGGAAGGCATTTTGCATTTAAAAGGAATATTTGCGCTTTTATTTTGCCTTCGGATTTCGCTTTCATATTTTCCTTTTTATGTTAGAAAAATTACTATATGCTTAAATTTAGCTACTTTCTTGATGTCGATCTCTCCATTTCGTAGTTTGCATCTTAGGCGGTTCCTCTTTTTGACAAGCAATCCATAATAAATTATTTTTTTCATGTTTTCTTTCCTTCTATCATTTTCACTCTTCGTATTTCTCTCTATATTTCCCATTCTTTTAATAATAAACCAATCAAATCAATTGTTTTTCATTTCAATGGGATAACGCCACTGAGTGTGAGAGAATATGAGAAAAATATTATTAACGAGAAAGAACAATAAAAGAACAAGAATTAAGACGACCGAAAATAACCATTGGCATTGCATTTAAATTTTGAAAGACCAATGTTGACTGGAAAACAAGAAGGTGGAAAGGAGTTCCACAAGCGAGAAGTGCGATAGAATCTGTTAGCACATAAATGGTTACATCTAGCCATTTTAACTGTAATGAGACCTTGCCGTCAATCTAGTACTGCGCTTAAATTCATAAAGTCTAGGCACCATAGAAGAAATTTAATCAGAACAATTACAATGAAAGTATTTATAGAAAATGCAGAGGGAAGATGTTACGGTGGTGGGAAAATGACTGAAGCCGAGATGCCAGGTGAGGACCCAAAAACTTGCAAATGCTTCTGCTTCGTAATTAAACTTTAGACTTATAAATGACGTTGGTGGCCTTGTTGCGGATGAACCAATGAGCGTGGTCTATTATTAAGTGAAGCATGCAAGAAGGATAAATAACTCAGATGGCGGTTGTAGGAATTGGGAGAGACAGAATCAAAATGAAACAATTCAAATTTTCTGCAAGAAATAATAAATTAATACAAAATTTCTTTGAAGTGGTGCGCTTTTGTAAAATGAGGGGAACTGTTTATAAAAATGTCCTTTTCTAGAAGTTCTGTTTTATTAGAAAAAAGGAAATAGTAATGGTAATATGAACCGTTTCCTTATAAGGAAACACTTGGCCTTCATTGACCGAGCAGTCAGTGCTTCTTTCTGTTTTAATTTATAAATTATTTCTCTGGAAACATACTTTTAAAGAAAATAAGTTTCTTAAGTCCAGAACCTCTTGTCGCTTTTTCCAGTTTCTAATATTGCCTAATCGTAATGTGGAATGTTATCCGCTTGATTCGAGTTCCATGTGTTGTTAGTCATAAGTGATATAATTTCTGTTTCCTCGTTTGTGATTGTATACCACCAGTCCACGACG
The DNA here is from genome assembly GCA_964036315.1 of Acanthosepion esculentum. Taxonomy (NCBI): domain Eukaryota; kingdom Metazoa; phylum Mollusca; class Cephalopoda; order Sepiida; family Sepiidae; genus Acanthosepion; species Acanthosepion esculentum. Next base: position 132,138,366 of record OZ038485.1, read on the forward strand.
TTTGTAAAAGGGTAATCTTCCTTGAATAGAAGACATTAATCTGAGATTTTATATATAGCATATAGTTTATTATTTTTTCAATTTTTTGTTCAATTTCTTTTCTTCCTGTACTAAATTTGTTAAAATTGATTCATACACTGATTTATTTAAAATATTTAGTATTTGCAAATTTCCCATCCTGAATTTTTATGCTGAGTAGGTGTGCCCTACACTGCTTTCATTACGATTCCAAATTATAGTTTCTGTTTTGGAAAGGTTTATCTTGGGTCCTGTTTCTTGGAACACTTGGTAAAGGATGTTGATTTTATGTACAAGATCATTTGTATCCCAAATATGAATGCCAATATTTGCAAAATATCCCATAATCAGTGGCTTCGGAAAGGAAATCAGGAACACTGTTTTCTATTAGTAGATTCATTTTGGATGCGTTAGGCCCTGCCTCATGTGTCTATCTCACAAAACTGCGCTTAAATTTGGCATTGTCTAGGAAAATTTTAACTACATGGAAATTCTCATGTCCTCATTGTCGTATTCCTTTTGATAAGGTTCAAAATCTTTCGGTAGTGTGGTCGAACGTACTAATTTGTGAACAGATACAATCCCTTCATTCAGTGATGTCGGAGGTTGGAAAGAGATTTCTAATAGTTTATCCGAGGAAGCTGAATTGACAACGAATATTGGTTCTGTGGTATAGAGAGTGATTATTAATTGAAATCAATCTCAACATGAGGAAGCCAAGGATTTTATGTGTGGATCGTTGTAGTAGTTTCGCATTGCGTAGAATGGAGTGGAGTTACTGAAGAACTCATGTTTTACCGTTATATGGTGCAGTTATATTATTTGGCCTTCCTGAGGTGAAAGTCAATCATCTCTATCTATAAAAGGCAGGATGTGTGTGTGTGTGTGTGTGTGTGTGTGTGTGTGTGTGTGTGCGCGTGCGTGCGTGCGTGCGTGCGTGCGTATGCGTGTGTGTGTGTGTGTGTGTGTGTGTGTGTGTGTGTGTGTGTGTGTGTGTGTGTGTGTGTGCGTGCGTGCGTGTGTAACGAATACTTGGCCGCAATTTTCGACGGATTTGCTCCGAAATTTACAGGCACATGCTCCAAGTTAGCGGGTAGGCCAAGACCGACTTTGCATTTCCCAACTCCCATCGATAGTGGAAGTAATCGATTTCTTCATGCTTCTATGGCAGTTTTCATGTAGTTGCGGCCATTATCTACTGGCCAGAGTGAGATCCTATAGCTGGCTGCCATGAATAGGCAGGAAAATTATATTGGCCAGCGTGAGAGACAACAGCTGACTGATAAGAATGTTTACTAGCGTGCTAGCATGCAAAAAAATTCGATAGCTGCATTCGTCACAAGTGGGAAAAATTTAAATCTGCAGGGCACTTTACTCCAATTGGCTCATACGCTTGCTTAAACTCAACGTTGATACTGATTCCGCAGAACTGGGTTGGGTATGAAAAAGTATTTGTTGTTAACATTCTTTTTTTCATTCGGTTTTTCAAGTTACAGAGTCCTTTCTTAAAGCTGATAGTTTTGTGTTCATTTTGTTTAGTTCTTTTTTCGTAACAGATTTAATGTTTAGTATAGAGCTTGGAAAAAATTCGCAGTGTGAGATAGGCAAGAAGTAAGGCATGTAGCAACATCAGCACGGCAAAGGGCACTCCTTTAAAGTCAAGGAAGGGCAAAAATATTTTATGTCAAGTGATAGCGATTGCTGTATGAGTCATACGATTTTTTAATCAAGCCCGGGCAACGCCGGGCCATGCCGCTAGTCTTTAGTAATAGGGATCAAACTTAATGGTAATTTTAAGAAGAACTAATTTGTTTACTATTGCTCTACGACGAGACGATCAGATCAAAGCAATATTTGTTGTAATAATTTTAATGCTGATAAAAACAGTAAAAGAAATAAAATAGAAGCTGATAATAGTAAAATCCTAAACAAGAACCCTTATGAAGACAATTTCATTATCGTAATGTTCATTTATAAGTTTGCTCAACGACAGTATCATCCTATAGCTTACGCCGTCATCAGCTAATGTAGAGCCACTTGTATTGTGTCAGCAGACAGCAACCCTGTATTGTAAGCAAAAAATGTATTAAACTCAACCTCATAGAGATATTTTATGAATAACCATCGTATTCTTTTGAATGATCCGGCTTTTTTTTCATATGAATATTTCAATGAATAAAATATTGAATGAATGAATCCTTCGTGATGTCAGCAGTTTGGTAATCAGTTTTGGTTCATTGTTATCGTAGAAATATGAAGTCGATTTCTTTATCAATCTTAACTTTCGTTCAGTCACCCTTATTAATTTTTTTCTGTTACTGCTACTATTAGCGACAAACCTTATCTACTAGCCTTTACTTACCGTTATATATTACAGCTATATTCTCCGGCCATCCTGAGGTGAAACTTAAATGTTTTAGCAACAGCTTTGAAATATTTAATGTTCCTTATTTCTTTAATTTCCTCAATTAAAAAATACGCTTAAAAACTGGCACGTTAAGTTCAATGGTCAGTAGATCCGTGAATGTGAAAATAAAGAAAGCTAAAGCGTTCCACCTTATTAAAGAAACTTAAATTAAACTTTTCTCGCCTATGATGGAAAGGATATTAATGAGTTCATTAATATTAATGAGGTCATTAATATTAATGAGTTCATAATCCTGTTTACGTAGTCACACGATATTGAAAAATCTTAATTGAAAATATCATTTTTCTGATTTCGAGGTTAACCATCAATTTGCTTATAAGTTCACTCCTTGTCAAATTTATGAGAGCGGCTTTCCTTCTGTTGTTTAACGGTGATATTAATGCTACATTAAGAATGTTAAACGCCGTGATACTTCGAGGAGTTGCAGGCACTATTTTTAGAAACGGGATCCTCAAAAAGAAATGGAGAACTCTTGCTAAACAAGATACAAAGATGCTCCATCCTGAAAACATGGATTGATCATCAAATGGAACACTGCATTATGTGGCAAAATCCAAATAATTTAACGAAACATATCATTGACTCCAGCATCTCAGACTCTTATATTGATAGATATGAGAGTATATGGCTCCTACTCGGAATCAGATCATAGACTAATTGTAACTAATCTGCCAACACCAGCTGATAAAATACTTCCATCCATATAAATCAAGAAAAATACCGAGTTATATCATCCAAGCCCTTAAAAATGAAAGAATACATTTAGAATTCAATAATAATTTAGCCTCAGTTGATGTCAGTAAATCTTGATAAAGGAATCAAATAATGTCTTTGGGTTACAAATGGCGATTCTCTCCCTTTGTTTAATATAGTCACGAGGATCACGTGACGGCCGGTGAATGACGTCAGGAGATGAATTGACGAAGGCAGTTTTGATGTAAAGCCCAGAGAAAAAGGCTGTCCCTAGTGCACAGCGTTAGGCCTTACAGGAAAAAACCATATGGCCTAACCTGGTTCGTATAGAAACCGCCGTAACTCCAGTTTTCCTTTCGGGAAATTTTACAAGTAAGGTTCCCGTTTCTTACATACTGTTTATTGATGCATATGTTGTAACTTCTATATGTGGGGCACGTGTATATCTAATTCTGTGTATTATAAACTTCTTCGAGAACCAAGGTTGTTCATTATTCTTTTTCCATTCACCTATTCCTTCCTGTCCGTGAATTACGGTGTTGTTATATCACGGATATGACAATGCCCATAACGAGGGAAATGTAATTGGGAAGATAAATCTTTCTTTCCCTCGCTCTCGATACAATGTTATCCTACCGTCATTAGCTGCAAAATTCTAGAAGTAATAAGACAGATACATGGGACGAAAAACCTAAAGACGAGAAAATTGATACAATAAATAAACAAACAGAAGAGGAAGAAATGGAGGGGAAAGTACCAAACAATTAATAAAGAAAATAAATAATAAAAAAACAATTTCGTTACTTCTTTGGGAAACCATATCTCCGGAAAATTGGAAATTAAATTAATGGAGCCAAACAGCATAGACAATGTTAAAATGTCGGAAAAAGCGAAAAACCACAATAATATCATACAATCAAAACGTTTAGAGAAGAATTATCGTTGTCTCAAAAAACACCTTGAAGCACATTTCAACCTTAGGATACAAGAGTTAAGATGCCCGCAGAAAGAGAATACAATGTTCATCTCCCAAAATAAACAATAATGAATATACGGAGAAAGAAATAAAGAAAAATATTAACAATAAAGGAATAATATAACATTATTTCATATCGTGGCTGTACGTTTGAAAATAACTAAAGTTTATACTCAAAATCAATATCAATTTTGTCTATTTTATGAAAGAAGTGTGAAATCAGAAATGAACTCCTAAATGTGGGGTTTATCTTGCATTAATGAATTATGAAAACAGTCGCTATCAAGAGCGTCGCACATACTGAGATATATTTCCTGATGCTTTTATTTGTTTTTAGATCTAGGATATAAAATAAATATTATTAATTTTATTATTATTATTAATACTGCTGGGGTTTTTTTGGAGGGGTGCTGCCGATTTTTTAATCGAACTAATTTATATCTGTATATATAAAGCAGCTTAGAACCTGATTAGGGCCTAAATTTGAACACAAGATAATCTATAGAAGGGCAGATGTTATAACGTTGTGACAAAAATTCGGAAATTATGGATTTTACATCAGTCTAATAGAATTGTATATAACAGAGACATTCTATTATACTGATTGGTTCTTCACATTTGATCGAGAATATCTGATGATGAAAATTGCTGGCAATAAATTATTAAAACACTCGTGTGGGTAATATCGGGTTTCCTGCGATTGGGGAAGAAAACCATCAAGGCTTATTGGCATGTTTGGTGGCTATGTTAGCGCAGTGAACAGGTACCCATTTATATATATATATATATATATATATATATATATATATATATATATATATATATATATATATATATATATGCACGAATGATGTGATTCGCCTTCGTTTGGCCACATGGAAAATAGATGGCCAGATGCTATAATTGCAGTACTGATATATTTTTATTCTGTTTTGTTAACCATATGGGTAAATTTGATCCTATGTTTCGTCGAAAGAGCTATAATTTTCTATGCATCTGGTCGTCTAATATTTAAATCACATGTTTTTAATTTTCGAATTGAGAAGATGGAAAAACAGAAAATGTACTAAGCGTTGTGTAGAAGTCAGTCAGTACGACATATATTTGAAGAAGGCCAAAGGATATATCGGGCGAAACTTGAACTTGTGTCAGAATATAAACTAGTAAAATATATCAAATATAAAAGATTATTCTTAAATTTTGGAGAAAAATAATTTCGTTTTAAATTTGGAAAGATTGAGTTTTTATGGATATTTATTCCCAAATGTTTACCTGTTTATTTGACATAAGAACGGCACCAACAAGAAAACATTCCGAAATGATTGATAGTAAAATGTCTTCTAAATAGCACTGGAATCGAAACTTGGCGGATAGATTTTCTGAATCAGCTGTGTTCCACCAATCACATACTTGACTTGACTTGTATAGGTTTTCAGCCTGGTCGGGTTGAATCGGCTTCCTCCCGAGCAAGTACAGCATCATGGACCATCGCTGCGCACGCCTGCCGATCCTGAGCCAGGTCACGCGAAATGGCGAGCCACTCGTGATTCCATCGTCGAAGACCTACTACTTGCGGAACCAATAGTACTGCCAGGTCATCCATGATTGTGCTAGCCCACGTCTTCAGCTGCCCACCGACACGTCTTCGCCAGCCAGGAAGAGAAGGAGGGAGAAGTACATCGCGGATGAGCTCTCCCTCCCGGCGTCGAGCTGCGTGCCCGAACCATCGGAGACGACACTGGAGCATGACGGGTGGAAGAGGACGGAGACTCAGGCGACGACGCAGAGTGGTTGTGGCTACACGATCGATCCGGCGGCATCGTAGAATGCAGCGAAGGCAATCGTTGTCGAACACTTTTCCTTTTCCAATCATATAGCCGGATGTAATGAACGAAAATATCACACGCTTCATCAGTGAAAATGAATTATCCTAAGAACTGCTGAACAGGGAAATAAGGTAAAGCCAACTGTCCTCCGCTTCATCGACTTTGCGGCTGCCTTTGACTCCGTTGATAGATGCTCACTCTGGTTTATCATGGAGGCCGATGGCATGTCCGCTAAACTCCTTCGTCTCATCAGGGGCTACTACCGGTCGACGCGAGCCCGACTTCGTGCTTATGGTGAGGAGTCGGGGACGTTTGAGGTGAAGAGAGGTGTGCGGAAAGGGTGTGCCCTGTCCCCTACCCTATTCAACTATACAGTTGACTACATCCACAGCAAGGCCCTTCGGGACTACGCTGGAGTTGCGGTTGGTCGGGATGTCAGGGTGTCTGACCTGGCCTACGCGGACGATATTGTCTTTGTCGGTTCGAACTGTGACGATGTATGGGTATGACCATCAATGCCTCGAAGACCAAAGTTATGCCATCCCTGGTTGATCCAGTCAACTGGCAGCCACTGACGCTGTACGGGGTCAATCTGGAGGACGTGCAGTCTTTCGTCTATCTCGTTTCAACCATTATACCATCCGGGTAGGCTGCTGCTGCAGTCGAACGCTGTATAGGAACTGCAAGGTCCGCATTCGTGCCTCTCAAGCGGCCATTATGGGGGCGACGAGAGATTTCCACGGCTACGAAGGGGCGCATCTATCTGGCTATTGTTCGGACTATCCTTCTCTATGGCTGCGAAAGGTGGCCACTTGGAGCGGTTGACCTACGAAGGCTTGAAGTGTTCGACAACGATTGTCTTCGGTGCATTCTACGATGCCGCCGGATCGATCGTTGCCCACATTCACTCTATGTCGTCGCCTGATTCTCCGTCCTCTTCCACCCATCATGCTCCAGCGTTGTTTCCGATTGTTCGGGCACGCAGCTCGACGCCGGGAGGGAGAGCTCATCCGCGATGTACTTCTCCCTCCTTCTCTTCCTGGCTGGTGGGCTCTTCGTGTTGGTGGGCAGCTGAAGACGTGGTCTAGCACAATCAAGGATGACCTAGAAGTACTGTCGAGTCCACAAGTAGTTGGATTTCGACGATGCAATCGCGAATGGCTCCCCATTTCGTGTGACCTGGCTCAGGATCGGCGGGCGTGGGCAACGATGGTCCGAGATACTGTACTTGCTCGGGAGGGAGCCGGTTCAACCCGACCATGGGGAAAACTGATACAAGTCAAGTCAAAGTCAAAAAATAATGTAAAACAGAAATGTCCAGATCGATTTCTGGATTCGGTTTCGTCGATTGAAGACCTCATAATCGAATTCGGTATTACTAAAATCGTTTCAGCATAACACATGGAGGGATGATTATTGGATAAGCGAAGAGAATATCTCTGTATTTCTGAGATGAGTTTTTGTAAGTATTTGCATTATTTACATTGTTCAAATTGTTGTCCTCTTCAGTATATACGGGCAAATATCATTGGGAAAGACATGAATCCAACTCTTTCTCCCACCCTGTTATGGGTTAATTATTAGAACTTATATCAGCACATCCCCAAAAGTCGTAAAATCTAAAAATATTTCCTGGCTTTAACTAACCTACAACTGGTTGATAAACCTGAAGCAGCAAATCTATTAATCTTTTCGCTTTGTTGCTTCGATAACAAAACGTCAGAGAATGGATAAATACATGATGCATATATAATAAACTAAGAATTGTAAGACACGCGAAATGTATAGTTTCTCAATGTTGTCTTTTATTTATACGCAATAGTAACACTCTTAACAAGATGTTTCCATTCATCTTAGTCTCCCGTGATTGATACCAATTCCTGTTGAGTGATACTGGCTAAAATGGTCTGTTCTTTGAACCTGACACATCCACCTTGCTCTAAATTAACAAGATTCACATCACACTAAAAATGGAGTATTTCTGACTTGGAGCTGTCCAATTTTCATTTTCAGCCTTGAAGGAGCCTGCCTAGCATCTCCACGCGACTTGTAGGTAATTAATTTCCAGCCTACATTCCTCCTCCCAGTCAGTTATATGCCATTCGTGATATACGCTTAGGTGATCATGTATCTTTCGATAAATGACTGACGATGCAGATTTTTCCCGCAGTAGGTTGCCATTTCTTTATACGGGAGACCAGTTGCAATCCATCCATACGGAGATAAGAAGAGGATTCATACCAAGCACGTAAGTAATTGTAATGGATTCAACTGGAATTCAAACTCGGCTATCCGATTCCGAGCCGCTATCCATGCCTCCACCGTCCCTCCCACAAATGCAATTTACTTGGGGTAAGATGAGCTAAAAGAAGCATATCGAAGGGAAATCGAGCTGTGCGAAACTTTCCGTAACCTACTTAATGTTTTTCTATGAATCAATGACAGAACGTCGATTGATATATATAGTAAGGAGATAAACGTTGCGTACATCAGTAAGAGACATGAAGTTGGGGAGAGCTCTGGTCGCCAAACTTCATGGTTGGTCGTGACTATAAGTGTCCAAGCTATGCTTTATTGGTTCATTTGGTACAACTCTCCTTTTTAATATGTGACTTTTCATATATTTTTTATCGAAACATGTTTTTTTATGAACCAAGAAGGATCAAGATGTTCGTAACTCAGTACGAAATGAAATTGGATCTGAAATTCGCAATATGTTCGATCGATGCATTTAATGCTAACCACTGAATTCCGCGGGTTGACCAGAAGGAAAAAGATAAAAGTAAATATTGGTTTTGTAAAATACAATTTTATTGTTAGGCTTCCAACTTCTTGATATAATCTGTATATCTGCCTTGATGCCTAAACAACATGCGCGTTGCCTGGGTGTAAAAAAAAATTGATTTCAATCAAATTAAATAACACATGTGTCGCATCCGGAAATTAAAGTTTTTGTTGCATCTCTTTTTCTTCGTCTGTCATGGCTGACAACGCATTATTTTCGTGGCGATTGATGAAGTGAGTTTTATTCATGACATCAATAAGACATTGTTTCCTTCGCCGTTTCTTCTAACACGCGTTATAATTTAGTAGAGTTTCAGTCGATCAGTCGTATGGATAGTTTTCTATGTTTTTTAGTTTTTGTTTTTTTCATTCGAATAAGTTGCGTCAGTTAGATAATGAAAATAAAAAAATTCAGGGACATGGATAATAAAGTTTATAATATCGATATCCCCGAAATTCTTTTTTTTTTTCAGTTTTTGTATATGAATGTCTTGGGGTTGGATTCAGACAATTAAATAAGTAGATGAAATGGATTAAAAAGCGTGTATTATATTAATTTTAAAAGTAATATTTCTAAGTAATAAAATGTTGTTGTTCTTATTAGTTAGAATTAAGAATAATAATATATAGAATATGATTGTTAATAACAAACAAACAATTCAATGAAGCAGAGTAGAATACTAATAACAGAGGAAAAGAGGATAGTCATTATGGAATAATAATAATAATAATAATAATAATAATAATAATAATAATAATAATAATAATAATAATAATAATAATAATAATGTGGCACATGGGAACATCAAAAATCCATGTTGTATTTGGAGCCCTTGGAATGGTTGGAAAAGATTCCAGTAGAATAATTGAAGGGATTACTGGAAGTCCATGCCTCAAAGAGATACAAAACATTCTTCTCACAAGTACAGCCCACACTTTACGAAGGGCTTTATCTATGTAAAATATATTTTTTTTTGTCAGTGGAAAGTGTCATGATGCCATTTCTAACCTTAGGTCTCTGGGTGAGACCCGGAAAGAAATGTGTGCACGCCAGAAATCAAAGGAAATAAAAATGATAATAATAGTAATCTATGTAAATTGTGTGTGATCTGAGGTTTTCTTTTACAAAAATGATCAATGAAAAATGTCATGAAGCCAATTTCTGACCCTAGGTCTGTAGTTGAGAACCAGAAGGAAATGTGCACGCAGCGGCAATCAAATAATAATAATATCTGTCTATATTTCTGAGATGAGGTATTGTAACTATTTATACTATTTATATTGTCCTCATCTTTGTTGCCATCTTTACTACGTTTCGGCCGTTGTACGCTTCGGCCTTCTTCAGGTGATTAGACTTTCGAACCGAACACTTTATTTCGTCCATCGGAGTAGATTGTCCTAGTTCCACGTGCCATACCTCTTCCCAACATCTTACTATCAGTTATTTCCCTTTAACCCTGCAAGCTGTTGCAGGTATTGAGCCCAACACACTTTGGTTCATGTCACTGGATTACTTCAACCAATGCTTTTATTCAAAGATGAGGACAACGTTCCCAACAATATAAATAGTGTAAATAGTAATTAAAAGATTAACCAACACAAAGAAAAGTAGTAGGCAAAATTAAAGAGAGAAGGAAAATCTGGTATGAGTTAAAGATACTAGATGTGATTTCAAGAAATTCAAATGTTTCAATACGGAAAAGAAAGAAGAACAAGCGGAGAAATTAAATATAAAGCAATACATGAAATTTCATCAATCAAGGAAATATTGAAAAAGAAATTGCAATTTAAAGACGCAGAGAAAAAGACGACATGAAAAGCGTTGTAAGTTCTATTGACAATATAAGAAAGGTGAAATGGACCTCAAGAAGTTTTACAGAGAAGTTAGAAAAGTAGTTACATAAGTCAAAAAGTCACCTTCTACTGCAGAAGCGCCAAACGTTCAGGAGAATAATTACATCTACTCAAACGTATATAATTCCAATGCGGAGTGGATCAAACAAGAACAAGAATGAAAGATAAACCCGTATAAGAATGGAAACATATAACCAGGACTAATGTTATGCAAGCTCTAACAAAATCCCCAAAATGGAAATCCCCTGGAAGGGGCCTAACTTTTGTTTTATCACATGACATATATCTATAAATCTCTTATCAATGCTAAATATTAACCCCAATGAAATTCTAGAATGAATCACTGAAGTTATTACATATCTCCTATCAAAAAAGGCTGAAGCGGATCATCCCAAAACCATAGACCAATAACATGACTCTCCACCACAAATAAATTGATCACGTCAGTCCTCACGAAATCTATTTACATTTTTATAGGAGAAAACAAAATTCTTTCCCTGTTCATATCATTATAAATATCAACTACTAATAAATAAAATGATCCTGGAACACTGCAGTAAGAAAGGTACAAATCTCAACACAGCTTGGATAGATTACCGTAAAGTTTTGATAGTGGGCCACACTTTCGGATCCTTAAGTCTCTTCAATGATAATGAATTTCCTTAATATATCATGGAACTGTGGAAAACCGGATTATATCTAAATGACACCAATGGTAGTGCAAATTCCAATTGTTTGAATATCTAACGAATATATCAAAGAGACTCTCTGTCGTCCCTTCTGTTCTGTCTGTCATTAATCACCTATTCTACACGGATGATATAAAACTCTTTACCAAAGAATACAATGAGTGGAAGGGTCTCCTTAATACTTTAAAATGTTTCAGTGATGAAATCGTTATGGATTAGATAAATGTGCAAAAGTGACAAGGGAGAATTACAGAAATATACTCAATATATCTAGATTTTGTCACGAAGATTAGAAAAAGCATGTAGGTACCTCGGAATCAGAGAAGGAGATGAAATACGGCATACCCGAATGATAAAGAACGAAAAGGATACTACAGGTGTGTGCGTCTGCTGATAAATACCGAATTGAATTCACAGAAAAGAATATCAGCCATAAGCACCTTTGCTGTCCTTGAGGTGCAATACAGATTCAACATCATTAACTGAAGCATAGCTGAGTTTAAGCGAATGGATGTGAAAACGAGGAAGCTTTTCACTTGCGAACTCATCATCATCCTAAAGCTGATTGTCTGTATGTACCTAGATCCGGAAGGTGCAGAACATTAGTTCCACTAGAACTGTCTTACAAAACCACAACAATCTATCTTGAAAGATACATGGAAACTACAGAAGACTGAATAATGATCTGCGTCAAAGAACATGAAAGAAATATGTCTATTCATTAATAAAGGAAGCTAACAAATTCAAAATGGTTAAAGATATTCCGATAAAACATAATATGTCTATTTCAGTAGCAAAGATACTATAAAAGAAACCATTTACAAATTACAATGTATGAAATGCAAGATAAACCTCTTCACAGTCAATATTCTGCTGATACCAAACAAGTTGATGGAGGCAAACATCATACCTATCAGTGGCTACGTAGTGCAGGGTTAAAAGCTGAAACTGAAGATTTTATGCTTGCTTCACAGGACCAATACTTGCAACTCGAAGTAACCTAGCACACACACTGAAAACTTGTGCTAACTTCAACTAAATATTCTGTGATGAGTATCCAGAAACAATTGGCCATTTTTATTAGATTGCACAGTGTTAACATTCACTGAATATAAAACCCAGTATGGAAGAATGGGCCACTATTTGCATTGGGATTCTGCAACATTTACGGAAAGAAAACTGCAAAAACACTACTCAGGACCTGTATCAATTTTATGGGATTTCGAAATAGACACAGACAGGGCAATTAAAGTAAATTCCCCAGACATCGTGACCAGATACCACAAAAACAAAATGTGCCTTCTTATTGACCTGGCAATCCATGCAGACTCCAATGTATCTTTAAAGATCTCCAAATTACTATAAAAAATTCAAGGACCTTGAAATTGAACTTTCAAAATTTGGGCACATCAACAACTTCAGTTGTAGCCCATGCCTTAAAGAAATATAAAATACTGTACTCACAAGTACTGCCCACACCGTACGAATAGTTTCATCTATATAAAATATGTATTATCTTTTGCGTTATTTTTCATCACAAATTGATCAGTGCAAAATGGCATGATGTCATTTCTGGCCTAAGGTCTCTGGTTGGGACCCGGAAAGAAATGCGAGTATACCTCTGAAATCAAAGGAAATAAAATAATATTCATAACGAAGACAACAAAATAAAAACAATATTTCACAGAATTACGAGATTTTAAGAGAAAAATGTTGTTTTCGAAAAATCAAAAGAACAGATATTCGAAGACAAATCTTTCAAACGTATATGTTAGATGTTTATCAATAGGATAGGTTGAATAAATCTGGCGATATGCCACATCCTTGTTTTTTCACTGGTAATACATTAACGTTTTATTAAATAAAAGCGCTTAAGACATTAAAACTGTTATAAAAAATCAACATAATTCATGTGATCTCACTATAACAAAATTATAATTATCTATCTATATCCCATCTCTTTTTCTTTCTCTCTCTCTATCTCTCTCTCTCTCTCTCTATATATATATATATATATATATATATACATATATATATATATATATATGTATATATATATATATATATATATATATATATATATATATATATATATATATATATGTATATATATATATATATATATATATATATATATATATATATATATATATCAGTATATAATAGATAGGTATAATTTCTGTCCTTGTAGTTGACTTTTTTATATTAAATAATGTATGCGCCTCGTTTATATTTTGTTGTGACTAGGTCGAAAAAAGACCGTGCTTTACTCGGTCTGTGCTAGAGAAATTATAAAGCTGATCTTGCTAGAATAATAAAGCGATACTGGCTGGTAAAATGAACTTTGGTGACCAGCATAGAATTGTGGAAGACCTTTTGGGGGACCCAGAGACAGTGATAATCCACTTATGTCTACAATTTGGGAACACCAATTCAGGATTGGAATCAACCGAGCAGTAATGGTCTGTAAAATTAGATTATATAACGATACGATGTATCTATCTATCAATCTAGCTAGCTAGCCATCTCGGTCCATTCAGATATATTTATGTCTATATCTATCTCAGTCTATTCAGATCTATCTCTGTCTATTTAGATCTATCTATCTCGGTCTATTCAGATATATTTATGTCTATTTATATCTATCTCAGTCTATTCAGATTTTTCTATCCATCCATGTATGTATGTATGTATCTCTCTATCTATCTATCTATCTATCTATCTATCTATCTATCTATCTGGCTCTTCCAGTCTGTTCATATCTATCTATCTATCTATCTATCTATCTATCTATCTATCTATCTATCTATCTATCTATCTCGGTCTATTCAGACCTATCTCAGTCTACTTAGATCTATCTATCTATATATCTATCTATCTATCTATCTCTCTATCTATCTCGGTCTATTCAGACCTATCTCAGTTTATTCAGATCTATCTCAGTCTATTTAGATCTATCTATCTATCTATCTATCTATCTATCTATCTATCTATCTATCTATCTATCTATCTATCTATCTATCTATCTCAGTCTGTTCATATCTATCTATCTATCTATCTATCTATGTCGCTAGCTACCTAGCTAAATAACGTGTGCCTAAAGCTAGATATTTATGTGTCCATATGTGTGCGTCTGTGTGTCTGTAGAAGAATCGATGTCTGATGAGACATGAAAACAGTGTAAGATGAAGGAAGCAAAAAACAGTAGACTCTTTTCTCCCTCCATTTATCTTTTTCCCCTAATCGAATTGTTTTGCCCTCAAATTACCAATTATCTCTGAATAAACATTGCGTAACAATTAATATTTGTTTACCATAATGGACAGTCTGGTGAAGTCTGACATTATCTTTGAAGTACAGACGGCTTATCTCTGTCCATTTAATATGACTGTATTAACTACCGTATAACACTTTTGGATGAAACTAGCTTTAAAAACCTACACCTTGTAACTTTAAAGTGAGAACGCTTTTGTGCAGGACATTGTATATATTCGTATTTTTAAATACGTGTTTGAGGCAAAGTTTTCTATTTTAAATAAAATCTATATAAATATGAAATGACGTGCGGCACAGATTATTGGGTATGGTATGATTTACTTCGATTTCCAAACCACCCTTGGAAATCAACTTTTGAAAGTCTGTGGCTTCGTTGGGAAATACGAAACTAATGAGAAGAAAACTTCCTAACCTATCTCTTCATGCATTTCTGGAAGTTTCCATTCAGATTGGGTTTCCAGGAGATTGCTTGCGACAGATGCCATTGATGCTGATGAAGATAGATAAATAGATACAGAATAGGCTGAACATTGAAAAAGAAAATTGACACGAATGGACAGATAGAAATACAGATATATATATAGATACAAACAGATACACGTAGACACACATATGCAAATGGCTACAGTAATGCCCAGAGCTAAGTATATAGCAATATAACTTTTTTAAAAATGAAATATATCAATATTTTATTCTTTTTATTAGTGCTTTACTCAATGAAAAAAATAGGTAACTTTTGACCCAAATTTACAGCATTCCATTATCTTGCCAAGAATGTGAACTGAAAAATGAGTACACAAGGAACGTTGATGGTTTGGTTTGTTTTACGGCATATCAACTTCAATGACAATATTTTTACGATACATTCGTTTCAACAGAATATATATTCTTTGTAACAAATATTTTATAGATGTGGTTTCATTGATATACTTTTGTAATGAAGGTTGCTGTCGAAAATCTGCTTTCATTGTTGTATACTTTTCAGATACACGATTTGTAGAGAAATTGATTTTAACATTCTCATTTGCTTTATAAATTTTGGTAGAGTCCGACTGTTTTTAAAAATGATATATATATATATCATCCATTTTGATTTTCTCGAATAGCTCACACATATTCTTTATATAATAGTATTTTTGTCTTGGGAGAGCAAGATCTGAGAATTCGGTTAAATATGTTTAATAGTATATCCTGTTTTTCATGCTTGGCATACTGATTAAAGTACTTTTTTTAGTAAGTACGATTGGGTTATTCTCGTGTGGCCAATGCGTACGCAGTGCCACTTCTTGCTTACAAGATTTTCTGACAACTGTCTTCCATTCTCCTAGTTTGGGATGGATTGCGAAGAGTTTATTGTGTGGGTTTATTGTCCCAGTACCGTTACCATTCCTTTTGAATAACCTTCTTCAAATATGGGCATGGGATTTTAGTTCCTGTATCCACATTGACATCTAAAGCCGACTTCGCTGCTAGGTCTGATTCATTATTACCTCTAATTTTGATGTGACTAAGAATCCTGCCCAGTTTCTTGTTTTTTGCTCATTTTTCATAATATTTTTATAAGTGGGTGTTGAATTTTCTTCCTTCAAAGTTAATAGGACGGATAGGGATTTGTTTTGTTTGCTCTCTAATGTTGAGAGTTAGTTCGATCGTATAAGACACTGCACTGAAAATAGTGTTTCCCTTTGGAAGGCGCCTTTGTATAATATTCTGGGATCACTGCTGAACATCCTCACCTGTCCTCCCATTTTGACCCGTCTGTATAGATAGGTGTATGGTTAGGGAAGCTTGCCAATATGTCCTGAAACTTATCCTGGAATGTGAGTGGGTGCATTTTTTGATTGTGAAGATTATGTAATTCTAATAGTCATTTCTTGTATATGTGACAGCGCGATGCCTAACTCTTCAGCAATGGATTTGATCATGCATCCTGAGGGTTGTTTAGTATAATCTTTTTGTCGGAATAGATCGCGGTAATTCGGTTCAAAAGTACAACTGTAAGCCGGATTTGTTACGCATCCTTATATTTGTACAGAGTAATGTAGTGCCAGTTTACTGCACCATACATTTGGAGGTGTTTCATTGGCTTCTATGTATTGGCTCTCACTGGGATGTTCTAAAAGCCCAGAGTGATAATTTGAGGCCTTCATGATAGGTGTCTGAGAATTTATAGGTACGGGTTTCTGGTCGTCAAATATATGGAAGTAGCGAAATCCAGTTTTGAACGAAGTAGGTATCTTTATAATCTTATTAATTGTAGTCGATCTGCTTCTTATTATTTAGTATGAACCACTACAACCAGAAGTCAGTGGCTTTACTACATTTAGTTTTCAGACATTTTAGATGGGGAATGAATGTTCTTTTTTTTTTTAGCTAATGTCTAGAAACTTGTGTTGTTCCACTACTAGGATTTTTGCTCCTGGCTAATTTTAAACATGGATCATTGCGCCATTTTTTTAATTTGAAGAAATGTGGGCATTTGGCTTTCGTTTTGGAACAAGTAAATCAGTTATCAGTGGCTCATTTGTGTATGTTATTGAAACGTTGTTAGAGTTGTCTTTCTCTGCTCTTCATATGCTGAGATCTGGACATAATTCGAAAATATAGAGATTATCTCACTCCTGGGTTAAAGGTTTTAACTATTGTATTGTTTTTATTCTTATATGTTCACTTTGTCACCTTGCTTAAGGAATTGTTGTCTTAAGGCAAACACCTCCGGGTCAGAGGTATGTTATTCACAGTAACAGTTCATTTATATTTGCCTTCGTTCCACGGTAGTTCCATTGAATTATCTTATGTGTGGCTATTTAAATGTTTTCAGACTTTAGAATATATTGTTTGCATTTCTTTCTTTCCTCGTTTTTCATTTTGGAGGCTTTAGGCGTTTGAATGTTCTAGCTTTCCACCTTCATCTTTTCTAGTTCGTTCAATCGATTTTCCGTAAGAATTTGGTCGTTGTGGATTTCGGCTTTTGTTCGGCTCATACTGTTCTTTTCGGAGATAAGCTGTTCAGTCTATCTTTCCTGGATTTTGGTGGACGGATCGGAGGTTGGTGTGACTTTTGTTTAGTAGGAGATTTGCTACTTTTGTTAGAAGTGATTTTTCTCGTTTTACCATTTTTTTATTTTTATTTATTTATTATTTCAGTTGGTTCATTGTCCTTTTTCAGCCTGTATCATTTTCTGAGAATATCGACTTTTTAGGTAAGTTGAAAATTTAAACCAATCATTTGGTCCCAAGCGTACGAGATTATCAATGAGGGCTCTGTATTTGTCAGGTTGACAGGCATTATTTGTAGAATTATTTTCAGTTAGTTTACGTAGAAATAACGCAGAGAAAATGTACGTCATCGCTTTAAAGAATATGCAGTGTGCGATGGATAAATTGTCGTCTAAATGACGCAAACGAAAATAACAAACATTTCAATTTAACGGATATACCGGGTGCGATCGATAAATTGTCGTTTAAATGACGCAAAAATGAAAGTAACTGACATTTTAAAAGATATCCAGGGTGCGATGGATATGTTGTCGTCTAAATGATGCAAAAAATGAAAATAAATCTGATATTTCATTTTAACAAGGTGCGATGGATAAATTGTCGTCTAAATGACAGAAAATGAAAAACACATTAACAGATATAGTTAACAAAATTGCACACAAATATCTTGAAATACTAAGGAGTAAATTTGTTAAAAATATCGCCATTGGCTTCAACAACGTCCTCCTGACGACTTTCGAATGTGCTACAACTCTTCCGAACTGCCTCCTTCTATAAGTTGGAGAATGCTGCTATAATCCTTGTCTTCTGGTCATTTTTGGTGTTACAATGAGTTTTGTCGGTCTGCACACAACACATTATAAACGAAGTGGGGTGAGGTGCAGTCTGGGAAGATGTAAGTGGTGATTTGGTGGCAGAAATTGTCTGACAGCGATGACTGGGTTCTCTTGATTGTATCGCATGGTACAGAGTCCTGTCCATGAAACACCGTCTTGATCCAGCGCTGGCCCCACCTCCTCAACCTACTTAATGTAGTCCTCCGGGTTGACTCTGAGGCCCTCACTAAAAAGGTTGGGAGTTCTATTCTTATCAGAACGATCAGAGTGAGTTTTCCTAGATGTCATACCTTCGTAATCACCATTACACTCATTCAACTATTTCCGAATCATCTGCATTGTCATCAGATTGACACCCAAACACTCTGAATTGGAGCTTCCGGTGCGGGTGCTAAATTTATGGTGGAGTGAATTGCGTCATGGTGGCCTTTTTCTCACAGACGGTACCCAACGTGGATTGCAATCTGGTGAGATATAAGGCGTGATTTGGTCACCGAAATTGTCTAGTAGCAATGACTGGGTTCCCCTGCTTGTGCAGCATGAGATATACTCCTGTTGCCTGACACAGGGTCTCTTCCAGCAGGCCCTCCGTACTTAGTCTGAGGGGTGCTGTGAGAAAATAAATCGGGGTTTCGCCGTCACTAGTGATCACTCTAAAAACCTTCGTAATCACCATTACACTCATCCAACTCTTTCCGACTCCTCTGTATTGACACCTAAACACTCTGAAATGTTCGTATTGGAGCCTCTGGCGCGAATACCTAGCATTGCACCATTCTTCCGTTTCCAAATATTTGGTGGAGTAAAAGTGCACCATCGTGCTCTTTTTTCCTCACAAACGATGCCCAACTAACCTTACTATAGTGTGCAGTTGACAAAATTATAACAAACAAGACACATTAAAAATATAAAATGCCAACAGTTTACTCATTGTACCGTGTATATAGAAATAGAAGAAGTTTGTCTCTTCTCATTTGATTTAGTCAATCTATAAAATTCGGCGATTTTCAGAGAAATAGGAGTCCTACCAGGATTCATTAACGACGGCCACAATCTTTACATCATGATATATTCAGTTGACAGTATTGATAGCAGACAGAGAAAGGAGATTATATCAGATAGTGAAGGATAACAAGAGGTAAGGACTAAATATAAGTTGCAAGAAGACAGAATGCATGATTGTTTTCAAAGGGAATAGCCCAACATGCAAATTGCAAACAATTGCAACAAGTGCAACAATTGAAATATCTGGAAAATGTTTTCACAGGGGACGAAAGGTGCGACATGGAAATCCGAAGCAGCATTAGGGTAGAGAAATATGATTTCCAAAAGCTAAGCAAATTATTCAGAAAAAATCGTTACAAAGCATAGAGTATTTAACTGTTACATATCCGCCTCCTACGGGGCAGTGAATACTGGATAATCTCCTGACAGATGAAGAAAAGACTTGAAGCGACAGAAATGTCTTTCTACTGAAGCATGCTAATAATACCAACCTGTGAGAAACGAAGAAAGAAGTTTTAGATAAAATGGAAACCAAAAGGTGACTTATACTTACTAGCAATAAGAGACAGTTGGAATTTCTAAGAAACATAATGGATAACTTGATAGTCACAAGATAGTTTGAAGGCAAGAGGGACTGAGGAAGACAACGCATAACCTACCTAGCGAGCTTGTGTGAATGGATGACTGAACAAGATTTAGGAGAAACAAACAAAAGACGAAATTTATTAAGAGCTATAAAGGCGACGAAATTGTGGAGAGCTATGACCAATGGACATGAAAGATAAACGAAGAAGACGCCATCTTAATATTGTTTTTTTTATAATTTTAAGAACACAATACTTGAATTCACTAATGGCTTCACGTCGGAAATAGCACTTGACTTGTTTTAAAAAGAAGAACTGTTGAAAATCTAGCTGTTATACTGAAACTCAGAAATAAAAAATATATAAACTGTTGCATAAATGTTTAAAAAATCACCAGAAAATTTTTAAATGTCAGAGTTTTACAGAAGCGGAAACATCAAACTGAAACCAAGATGTATCCCTTTTGTCAGGAGAAGGTTCGTTAATATAAAACAGTGAAAATTGGTTGAAAATCCTGCTAATTATCTCAAACAAATGTGTGGCATGAATGTTTCAGCTATAACGATCAATATTTTATTGAAATAGCTAATCCTTATTTGGTTGACGACCGCAGTTGGAACAAATTAAAGATGGCGAAGGAGAATATAAGTAAAAAGTTCAATGTTCTGTTATAGTATAGTGCGGTCAGAGGAAACAAGAAAACTTATTCAGATTTGATGCTATCCAATGAAATTGTTGTCGTTATATCTAATGTAGAAGGAAAAATAGTTTTGTGCTATCAGTTGAGCATAATGGTAGAAACATCAGGAATGTTTAATATCCACTAGGGAACTGCATTTCATCAACAGAATCATTAATACTGCAATTATTGCAATATATTGAAAGAAATCCTTCTGCATGCATTCAAGAACTATATAAAATCAAAACCAAACAAGAACATGTAAAGGTGGCAGTATTTAAATTCACTTCAACCCCTTCTGAAATGTACTCAAGAAAGTGGAAGAAAAATGACCATCAAAGAAGGGATAGAACATCCGCTGAAGTAGAAAAGGGGACGGAACAAATATAATGACGTTCCCTAGAAAATAATTGTAATAGAAAATAAAGGCAAAAACACCACTGATTTGTAATGAACTTGTATTTGATATACTCAATTATATCTTCTTATATGCGCCACGACCCGTCAAGATCTTGGCGACCATGGCTCTCCATAATTTCCTACCTTTTTAGCTATTTTTTATTATCTCTTCTAAACTTTGTTCCAACATCCATTTACTCATAGGTCGCAAGGTAGTTTATGCGTTGTTTTCTTTGTTCTCTCTTGCCTGTGAGTATCAAATTTTGGAATTCCTGTAGAAACCCATTTCTGTTACATCTATATCTATGAGGAGATTGTCCAATATTCCGTGCCATTTCGGAGGATTGATAATTACAACAGAGTTCAGAACAGTTTTCTTTGTATTTCTGTTTGTTAATAATTTGCTTAGCTTTAAAAAGGTATATTTCGCTAATCTCGCGCAACTTCAAATATCAGTGTCACACTTCCCGTTTCCTTTTAAAGCAGATATTTTAATTTCTGTACTTGTTTGATGTTGGTATCTCTAATTTGTAATTTTCATGTGAGCTGCTATTCTTGCAATTGATGTTTAGTTCTTCCTTCTCGATTTCCTTCACTAACTTTTGCAGGGGTTTTGTAGCTTCCTTTCTGTATATGTTATCAAGATTGTGTCATCTTCATATCTTATGTTGTCAGGATTGTGAACAACAATAATGAATCCTGATAGAACTTCTAACTCTCGCATCATGATATAAGGTTAAATTAGGTTTGCTCAGAAAACACATCCTTTTCTTAAACTCGTTTCTTATTTATTTTCGAATGTATTTTCTGTCCGTATGCATTACAGATACTAGATTTATTCTAATATCCTTCCCAAATATTAAATGGTTATCTGGCAGTTCCTACAGTTCTTTGTGGCGTTGGAACTAATTGCCAAATGCTTTAAATCTCCTCACTATCTATGACTAGCGTGGTGATCAGTCTCTATTTTGTAAGAGGGCGAATATTTCGTCGCAGTTCAGCATATTCCTGTTTCTTAAGACATTGTTCAACTTTAAATCTAATTCAATCTAAAATACCAAAATCCTTGCCCTTAAACGGTTCAATATAAACTGCGACAGATTGTTCGATAGATTTTATGTTGATTGAAAGATTTCAAGTGAACATCGATGTCGTTCTTTTTTTTTAGATTATAATCATTTTAAATATCAAGAGGAAATCCTAAAAAAGTTGCAACCTTTAAAAAAACTGTTATTTAATTGTTTAAGAATAAAAGTTATTTGAATCTTTCTTCCTTACTTCTATACTTCTTATCAAATATTATCATAAAAACATACGTTAAAGTCGGCTATTAGTTAATATTGCTCAAAAGTATTTTTTCGAATAAAGAAAAGAATTAGTCAATGGCTGGAATACAATGTGCATTATGAAATGCGAGCTTTTTAATATAATGAAAACAGTATATTTACACTTATCACAATTGAAAAATAAATATCTTTCTGCTTCTTAGGTAATGTCGACGAGAAAGCATCAGTAATATAATCTGGAAAACCGGTATGCAATCACGTCATTCCGCATTATATAACCGTTTAAAAAAAGGAAAAACAAAAAAGGAAAAACAAACAAAAAAGTAAAAACAAACAAAAAAACAACACAAAACGAATTAATAGGAATCAATTGGTTAGGACTAAAAAGGAGGTCTTTGGAGTTCTGACTCAGCAGTCATTTTGTATATTTTTGTTATACTAATGTTTACTCAACATATGGCCAAGATCCGTCATGGTAGAGGTTTATGGAATGGGAAAAATGGAATACAGACGTAAAAGGAGAAAGTAGGAAGTGCAGACTACCATATGGTGATTAGATGATAATTCGCTCAACATTGTAATGTTTGAGGAAGCAAATACGCGGAAGTCTGTTCAACAAAGTAACGGTTTTTGGAAGGTAGTTTCCACATAATGAAACGCTTTTATTAACAAAATAATACGGAAGGAATGATGGTTATTCAACCCTGTGCATTTCTTAAGCTGGAACTTGGTGGAAATAAAGATTGAAGCTCGTCTGAACATTTGATATGAAAGTAGTGATAGAGACGTGATAGGCTTGCGACGTTTCGTTTATGGGGAAAGGGGCGGTACTGTGGAAAACTTCACCCAACAACGAATTATTGATTTTTTTTATTATTGATCAGTTATCTCTTTTGGATAAGAAAAAATGTCAATAAGTCGCAACATCAAATTCTATTAGGTAAGAAGAATAAATTGCCATTTTTGATTTGAATTAATACGATCGTTTCTCTTCTTCGTATTTTTCAATACGCGATCTGCGTAGATGTATATACCATTTTAAAGTTCTTCCTTGGACGCACGGAGGAATAATGGATAATGGCTCGGATTGAAGAATCAGAGAACAGGGTTCGAATTTTAGTCGAGTCGTTACATTCACTTACCAGCAAATATTATTGGGAAAGGTATAAATCAATCTCGTCCCCCCAGCTGATCCAGGAGAAAAACAACTTAGAATTCAACATCTTCAACTATGGGTCAAATAGTAGGCAGTCTAAGATCTTTAACCTCGGTTGGTAGCCAGTCTAGGAGAAAGATGTCGGAATACAAAACCGCCACCTACAAGTTAAATAGTTAGACAGTTTGAGCAATATAGCCTTGGTTGGCAACTTGTCTACTAGAGGCAGTACTCTGAACACGAATCCTTCAACTATGGGTTAAATATTAAGACAGTCTGAGCAGTATAGACTTGTTTTGAACCAGTCTAGGAGAAAGATACTGAATTCCAAACCGTATGTAACCCTTGTGAAGGACATACTATGGAGTTAAAGAATATAACATTAAGTTTATGACACCGACTACGGTTGACCATCAATCATTCATTAAAGCTCTTCCTTTCCTGAATGTAGCACAATTTATTTGGATGTTTTGACTTTTTATCAATCTCGAAACAAAGAATAATATAAGTGATTTGCGGCTATGATCTTTTCTTTTTTACAAACTCAGTTTATATTCTTTCAAATCTTCTCACAAAAATAAACAATTGATCGGAAGAAAACTTTTCAGAAAATCGATGTTTTCAAAATCTCCCTTATTTTCGATAAAGCTAATTTGACCTTTCTCTTTACATTCGGAATGTGAATAAAGTAGTTTCCCTATCAGAGCTGGAACTGCACCATCCTTATTTTAATGTGTTGATGACGTGCAAAATCGTTTACGCCGTCAGCTGGGGCTGGCGATTTTCCACACTGTTGCATCTTTTCCACATACGCCCCGTTACGAATCTATCTTGCGCTCTATCGCGTTTGTCACATCTAATGTTTAAATGTATTCCATTCATTAGTTTCACCAGTTCAAGCCTTTAGAGTTAGGACACACCGTGCAATGGCAGAGGGAGTCAAATCACCCGTATTCCAAATTTAAGGTTTCAATTACTCACCTTTTTTCATGAACTGCTGTTCTATGAAACAGACTGTGGAAATGATTCCCTAAACAACTTAACCACTTTAACCACGTCAAGGGTAAATTATCTATCGTCTTATATCCTTAATCTTCACTTCCTACACTCCTCTTTATTTCATGTTACACAGCTGATTCGCTACATCTCCCCTTTGAGAGAAGGTCGAGCTTTGTATTAGATGAACGTTAGTACAAAAAATGTGTTAATCAAATATGTTATACTTATTATATACTTCAAGAGAAAAAATAGCCAGACATTCATTGCAGCATATCAGAAATGATATTAAAATCCATTCTTGTTTAATGTTGTTCAAAAAGGTTTTGTCATGGTATCTTTAAATATAAAAATCTTACAAACAGCTAAAATTTATATGTTGTTTTTAAAAAAGTATTTTATATACTTTTTTCTAAATGATCCATTTTTTTCACTTACTGTATATATATGTCTACAGATTCTACAGTGTTCATTTTTTTCAGATTGCTTTGGAATATCTGTAAATAGCGAACAGCATTGTCAACACCTAGTCACTGCTATTTTAGAGGTGTCAAAGTTAACTGACATGGTGGAGTGGAAGTCACATGAATATTGGTAAAGAGTTAATCTGAATCATGATGATTCGTGCCGGGCATGCAGAAACTTCGTTATGGTGAAGCCTGCCTGGAAGATAATACAGGTCGGGGATGCCAGCCTTCAATTGAATATGAGAAATTGAAAACATTAGTGGAGCAAATCCACGCACCACTGTTCGAAGGTTAGTTTGGTGCAAGTATTGGATCAATTTCTGAACATTTGAACAAATAATTGTAGGTCTAAGGTGTTGGAAGAATGAATACCACACGAAATGAATGAAAAAGAAAAGTATTATCGATATGAAGCCTGTTCGTTTGTTCATATGTTCCCGATCGGAATGTGACATGTGGTGAGAAATAGATCCTATATGACAACCAATAACGTTCAGGTCAAGGTCTGAATCGAAAAGAAACTCCAAAAATTTCACAACCCTCCAAGAAAAGAGAAGGTATTTTGTGGTCAAAAGCTGGATTCGTTTACTACAGCTTTCTGAACCCTGGTGAAACAATCACATCTGAGAATTATTTCCAATAAATCGATCAAATGCATCTGGAATTGCAGTGCACGTGTCCAGCACTAGACAAGAGAAAAAGGTTTAATCCTCCTGCACGAAAATTTTCGGCCGAACGCTGCACAACGGACACTAGAGAAATTGAACGAATTGTACTACAAAACTCAGCCGCATCCACCTGACTCATCTGGCCTCTCGACAACTGATTACCACTTTTTCGAACATGCTGACAGCATCTTACGGGGAAAGGTTCTCAATGATTCAATTACCATCGGAAACCCCTTCGAAGATCTTGTTGCCTGTCAAATTTCTAGCTTCTATTTAAGTAGAATAACAATATGTATGTTGTTGGCAAACATGTATACAATCTAATGTCTCATATATAATAATTCTTCTGAAGTAATATCTGTCATTTTTATGAACAACCTAATATATACAATTCTGCTTGAACGTGAACCGCACAGACATGTTTATTTTTATTATTAAAAATTAAAATAAGCCTGTAAAATGTGCTTCCAAAGACCAATTACTAGGCTAGACATTCCAAGTAATGAACACAGACAAAAATGGATGTATTTTATTTTTTTATTTAAAAAAAATGCTATTTATTTGTGAGCAACTGAAAATCTGACACGTGCATAAATATATGAAAACCCTCTGTATTGTTGGTAATAAACAGAAACACATTCGGGTGCTTAATTATTCAATATACGTTGACCAATCAAATGGAACATCCTTCGTAAATTGGTTGGGCAACATAGATTAAAAGAGAGAGGAAATCAGCTAAGAAACTATTATGACTTACAGATTAACAATGCCGACAGGAAAAAAGATATCTGATGATATCAGAACGAAGATACTGACCTTTCACCAGTTTCGGAAAAGCTCTAAAGACTATATCAAAAAGATTGCAGTTCCATCCATCCACTGTAACATAGATAATTTAAAAATAGACAGCATTCAACACGACCGCAACTCTTCCTAGATGTTGACGCCCATTAAAACTATCACCAAGAAACACTAGAAGAATAATAAACGAATTAAAAGCAATCTCATACATCACCTTCAGAGAGTTGAAGACATACCTGTCAGCATCTGGAGTAAATTTACATGTGTCAATAGTCAGGCGAAAATTGAATGGACATGTCATTCATTAGAGAGTTGCGAGAAGATAACTTCTGCTCTCAACGAAGGTACCCGTTTAAACTTTACCAGAGAATACTTAGACAATATATAGGCCTTCTGGGAGCAGTTCTCTGGGCAGATGAATAAAAAATAAAGTTATTTGGTCACAATCAAAACTGCCATGTTTGGAAAAAAGCCAAAAACTTCCTACCAAGTAAAGAACCACATTCTAACAGTAAAGCATGATAGTGGAAATGTTAACATCTGGGGCTGCTTTCATGCCTCTAGATCTGGATAACTCCATATTATCTTGGGAAATATGAATTCTCAGTCCTATCAACAAATTCTGGATCATAATCGCCTAGCACCAGTGAGAGAGTTGAATCTTCGCCGAAAATGGATTCTGCAACCCTAAGCACACCAGAAAACCTACCAAGGGATTGCTTAGAAGGAAGAGGATTCGTAATTTGGGCTGGATTGGATCACAAGTCAATAGTAATATTGTGGTAGGACCTGAAGCTGACAGTTCATGCCAGATGCCCCTCTATGCCCTCTCAACTGGCTGAGTTTTGAAAGGAGAACTGGACAAAAATCCAACAGCACATCCGAGAAACTGGTCAGTGGTTACAGAAGCCGTTTGGTTGAAATAATCGCCGCAAAAGGAGGTGACACAACGTACTAACTGAAATAGTTAACATACTTTTTTGAACATGTCAAATTTTCAGTTTTGGTGAAATAAATACCCTTTTTTCAATAACATAAAATACATCCTTTTTTTTTTTGCGTTCATCATTTGGAAGGTACAGTGCTGTTCGATGAAAGTGACTCCCCTGATGTTTTTTACTAAGCATATTTTTTGTCTATTGTTTTTGGGGGTTAAAATAATTTTTAATCTTATTAATATAAAGACAACTTCCCGACAAGAGCTTTTGACAAAATATTGAAAACTATTTTACAATACACTCAGCACAATATTCTAGAGAATTCTAGAACAGCTTAAATTAAATTTATTGTATTCCAGAATATTTCAGAAAGCCTCATACAGTATAAAAACAGCTTGAAATAACCACTCAAGTCACTAACCAGATGAAAGGGTGAAACCACGCATCAGAACCACTTAAGGCATCTATTATTGCCCTCTCAAAAACAGGCAGGTCTACGAGAAAAATTGCAGAAATTCCTATAACCTCGCAATCAACTGTCTCTCGGGTGCTTAGGGCATATAAGGATGCCACTTCTGCTCCAAGGAAAGAAACAAGGGGTCGAAAAAAAGATTGATGATAGAACTGGCAGGTAATCAGGAGAGAAGTTGCGAAGAATAGGACTATGACTAGCCAAGAAATTGCAGCCAGTCTGAGCGAAGAGCAAGGTGTTATTCTTGCATCTTCAACAGTCTGTCGGTGGCTGTTAGAACAAGGCTACAAATCTTGTACACGAAGGTTTAAGCCGCTAATAAGCAAAGCCAACAAAGCCAAGAGACTTGAATGGGCTCACTATTACAAACATTTCACTGTAAAAAACTGGAAGAATTTTCTCTTGGCTGATGAGAAGAAAGTTGCGCTAAATTCAAAGGATAAGGTGAGTCACTTTTATCGACCAGCCCTGTACTTTACAAAGTGATGTTTCGATGCACGTTTTTATAGACTTGATTACAATATCAATGTGTTGGGTGGGGTCACAAACCTTCAAGCGGCATTGTATATATGTAACTTAACGTGAATTATTTTGTTTATTTTAATATCCATTGTAAAACATTTAGCTTCTAAAAGCCAAAATTCATTTTGAACGAATGTTGTGTATTTTCTCTGATATTTCTTTTAACATTGATGCAAATAACACGTTGTTATTGTTATTGTGATTCTTCAACAAACAAACACGGATGATATGTGCTGAAGAACATCGGAAAACTTGTCCTTGGAACGTGGATTAGTAAAACACAAACAATTTGTTTATACGTTAGAATATGTGGATGACCTTATGGTACATGTAGACGAAACTTGTAAATGGAGAAAGACAATTTTGACATTAGTATTTGCGAAAGTCATATTAAAATCACATTAAATTGTGTCTGAAAATATAAGTTCATTTAAATATAAATCTGACAGATTAAGAACAATTCTATAAATCCCTAAATCTAGAAATCTAGAAGGGTTAGGTAAAGTTGCCTGTGTTTGTTATTATTTACATTGTTTGGTTGATTTCTTGTTTCTTTATAACTTATCAAATTTTTTAGGATTATTTAAAGCCAAAATAGAGCTTAAAATATTATGTAGATAATAATGATTTTACTGATACAAGTCCTATTAATTAACCCATAGCTGAGGGGCAGAAGTGGTTGATGTCTAGCTTTCTCAAGGATCCTTGCGCGTAAGTGAATATAACGAACCCGGCTGTAAATGGAACATGAACGATTATTCAAATCACCACCATCACATCTAAGATTTATGCACTTGATATTCCCAAGCGATCACTCATCCATGACAGGTTTGACAATCATTAACTTCGATGGTCATCTGAGAACCATAAGCCGTTATTGGTTAGAAGGCCAACACTTACGCTGAATTGTTGGTCCTAATTTTCATCAACAGCCTCCCTAATGGAATCAGTCCCCCACTTGGTAACTATGCCTCTCACATAACTATTT
Source organism: Acanthosepion esculentum (assembly GCA_964036315.1). Classification (NCBI taxonomy): domain Eukaryota; kingdom Metazoa; phylum Mollusca; class Cephalopoda; order Sepiida; family Sepiidae; genus Acanthosepion; species Acanthosepion esculentum. The sequence continues at coordinate 132,167,707 of OZ038485.1, forward strand.
ACACCTCTTTTAACAAGAAGTCTGAGCTGTTCGTTCAAATCAAATGGATAGCTGATGTCAAAAATGGCCTACAATCTGTTGTTAAGCAAAGAAGGGCTACTTAATTTTCACGCTTCCAAAATTAAACTACTTTTTTTTTTCATTGTATGCGAGAAAACTTTTTGCCTTCCATCAGCAATTCTAATCCTTGTCTCCGGTAGACTCATTGCGCTTTCTCTGACTAACGTTTTTCCGCTGACATGAAATTTAAAGATTGTATTAAATCAGCTCGGTCTGCTCCGAGGAAAGTTCGTTCAGTATGTCGTGCTAGACAATTTCTCTCGCTAGAATCTATCTTACATATTTATAAGACTACCATTCGTCCTTGCTTCGAATATTGCTGACACATCTGGTTTGGTGCTCCTGTTATATATTTACAGTTTCTTGATGAAATGAAAAAGATAATCTGCAATGTTCTGAACTGGCATCTCGGCTTCAATCACTTTCCCAACGCCATAACGTAGATTCACTGTGCCATTTCTAGAAATATTTTCATGGTAATTTTTCTGATGAACTTTCCGCTATGTTACCTAGACTTTATTAATTTAACTGTAGTATTAGATTGTCGAAAATACAGTTGAAATGGCTATATTTTATAAGTTTTATGCTAAAGGTTTCTTCTATCGCACATCTCACTTGGGGAACTCTCTTCTGGCTTCTTTATTTCCAGTCCAGTTTTATCTTCCAAAATATATATGCAGTGTCAATCGTTATCTTCTGTCTTCTTAATTCCCGTCTCATATTCTCTAACACCGAGTAACCTCTTGCTTTTCGGTAGCTTTATTGCCTCCTTTGGGGTGAAATGTTTTTAAAAAAACAATATGTCGTCTCAAAAATCATACTAGAAACAGTGTAAAGCACATAGGATGTAATGTTTGACATCGGTTACTTAGTCGTTAATTAATTAAAAATTGCCTATATCTTAATTAAGTTATGGATATATATAAATGAGTGTTATGTTTCGATAAAAGCCTGCCGAGAAGAATATTTTGACTCTGCACGACCTTTCTATCTTTCTTTTCTATCTTTATTTTGCTTCGAAATCAAGGAAGGCCGTGACGAAAATCACGTAAACTTTATTCTCAGGAAAAATGGCGTCATAACAGAAATTTAAAAATAACTTCAAATTCCGAATGATCATGACTTTTTTTTAAGTATATTTTTAAAATGCTTTCCATGTCTGTGTGTTCGTACGTTCTTTATTTTCGTGCTGACCGCGGGTCTACGAAAGAGAAAAATAAAACTGAACGACTCTGACAAGTATATTATCATTATGATGTTTCAACAGATTTCTAATTGATCATAATATAAAAAAGCCTATTTCAGATAATTCATCTAATTCGAAATACAGACATGTAATGAATATATGTAGATAATTTCGAAAGCGTAAACCTTATTTTAGTTGTAAAATGAGTCTTTTAATTACATTATTTACATCATTCGGACTGTTATCCGCATCTTCATTGTCGTATTCACAACGTTTCAGCCGTTGCATGCTCCGGCCTTCTTCAGGTTATTGAAATTAGGAACCGAACCCTTTATTTCGTCCACCAGGGTAGATTTTTCTTGTTCCATGTGCCATGAATCACCTGAAGAACGCCGGAACGCACAATGGCCGAAACGTTGTGAATATGGCAGTGAAGTTGAGAATAACAGTCCAAATAATATAAATAATGTAAGTAATCATAATGCCTCATCTCAGAGATATAGATAGATATTGAGTCTTTTAAAACGAAATACTATCCAAAAATATCGCAGAAAACATTCTGTATTTTATATCGTTAGAAATTAGTAAGAAAGTTAACTTTGATTGTAGTCTTAATAACGCTTTGCAACCAAGATAGTGGAATTAAAATTTCAAAAAAGACATGAAATTTTATAATTTCCAAACAATTTTATGAAAAAAACTAATTTGAACCTGTAGTTTACCACTTCAAATCTATGGTTAACTTATGTTTCAAACATAACCTCATTAACTGAACTTTTCTACGACCATACAAGACCACACAGTAAGCATCTAGCTTGACCGACCCTTTGCCTTCATATTGGGTGAACATTATTGTATAAACATACCCACATATTTCTATATGATCTGTATTTCTGTAGCAATTGATCTTTGAAAATATATTGTTAAAAATAATAAACTATTTGTTCTTATATTTACTGATTTTTAATTGTAACACCTGAATATCCCACCGGAAATGTCGGTGTTAGGTGTAGACAAATTGTTCAAAATTCATGTTGGGTAGTCCCAATATTTCGTCTGACATAATAGATTATATCGTTATTATGTGCAAGTGTCTTTTGTTTTGTCTTTTTTCAAAAATTAACTCAACATTTATAAATCGAATGACTAATGATGTAAACGCTATTTACATCCAACTGAAGAAATATATGTTGTTTGCGAACCTGCTTTATTGAATAGACGCTAATATCAGCAGGTCTTCTTGACAAAATGGATACATTTTAATTCCAAGTGTGTGAGTAGAGTGCCGATATTAGCGTCTATTCTAACGTAATTTCAATGAAAAAATAAATTGAATAACATATGTATTTTTATTTTCTCCTCGATATTTTATAATTTTAAACTTAATAGAGATTAAATTTAGATTTTAAAATTGGTAATTTTTTACTTTTAATTTTAATATCAAATTTTATCATATAATTTAATACTTATTGGTTAGAATAAATTCTATTTTAGTATAACCCCAACTTTAAAGCTTTTAAGTGCTATTATATCCTTACTTCGTTGTCAAGTTTTTTGAATTCTCGTATACTTGTATTTTGATTGGTCATTCCAGCTTATGTAACAGCGTTTTCCCCTTGCGAAGGATCGTTAATTAATTTGAAACTTTTAAAACCCTTTATTCTACATTCAACATCATCACTTGATGAGACACTGGAAGTGTTGAAACAAAATGGCTATTTTGTAGTGATTTTATAACATATTTATGTTATAATTTTTAAATAAATAATTATATCTGTTCTACTCTGTATTGAGCACTCTTTTAAGAATAGTAATCGTTGGTTATTGGAATTTATTCCGTATACACCAATCCTATACTTGTATATACATATATATATATATATATATATATATATAACATAATAGGCCAGATCCTATCTACCTAGATTTCACCTACCGGATCATCAGGATAACTATGGATGAAGAGGGTTGGCATAAACAACATTTCATTGAAAAAAGTCCACAAGAAAGAGTAAAAAGTTTGCAGAAAAAGAAAAACAAAATAAAGGAAAACAAATGGCTGTTTTTCGAACAAAATGTCGTTTGGGCCAACCCTCCTTTGTTTTCCTTTGTGATGGTTTTGTTTTTGAGAGAGTAAAATTAAAAATATGGAACTTCTATATACTATATTAATAATACTAATTGGACGGAAATACATATCAATATTTAAGCTGAATAAACAAAATAAGGTAATTACCCTTAGATGGTGGCCCATTATATACTAATAAATTATGGCTATAACAAATGAAAATATGTAATTTAAAAAAAACATAACTATATTTTAAGGTAAAAGATAAAATGTGTCGGCAATTTACATTTAATTCGATCCTTTGGTTTAACAGGGTTTATTGTCACCAATTTAATTATTTGCAATATGTGTGTATGTGTGTAAGTTAGTATCTCTAACTTTTTAACATATTCTGATTATCATTTCTGTTCACATGAATCATGACAAACTTCAAGCAATCAGTTCTTTTATTGTCCTTTGTCTTTCTCAGTTTTCTTCACTCCCAGCAACCACTTGCTTCTTAATGTCTTTAGCGGCCGCCTTGGGATGAATTGATTAAAAAATAGCATTTCATGTGGTGCATTCTCCGATCATTTTTAGTTACGCATCATACCAAGAGAAGAAAATAGGTTCGTCTGTCGTCCGGTTCACACTCCTCTCCGGTCTTTCGAACATGAGAAGAGGTTTATGTTTCTGTTTCCTTTTCAGAATTGTGTTTCCGGTTCATTCTAAAGTCTATTTCCGCTCTATATGTCTTCGACTGAATTCCGACTCTTAAATATTCTTCACTAATTCCATCTTGACCTCTTCAAGGCTAAAATTAACTCTTATATTCCCTGCATGGCTACAAGAATTTCACTTTTTGCACTACGCTCATACGACACCACACAGTAACCATCTAACTCGAGTGGCTCTTGGGCCTTGTATTGGGGAACATTAGTAAAAAGGTATCTCTGATTTTCAGTAATGTTCTAGCAGAATCTCTTGGGGATATAGCAACAAAATATTTTGGCAAACGTATTGATACTGCTTTAAAAAAAGTTAGAAATGTTACATGGTTACCGACCGCTGTCAGAAGCGGTTGTCCGAGACTAGGGTTGACATTATGATTTTGGCGGCAGTCATTTTATTTATCTTTGGCTTTGTGTTCGACTGAACTTAGTAAACTTAATAAAGATCACTAAGTGTAAAATAAATATTACCTGAAGACGTTTATCTTCGTCTGTCGCCATTTTTTTAATTTCGAAAAAGAAGATGGAGGGGAATGATCTATTATTCTGATAAATATTTATTTTTATTATTTATTTTATTTATCTTTAACTTTCGGGAGCATCGAGAAGAAATCACTCGAAAAAGATAAGAACAGGATTATTAAATAAGATTTTGAAATATTTGGGTATTGTATGATTTCAAAGAACAAAAACATTTTCCAGCGTGTTTGTTCGACGGAACAGTTATTTTTACACTAATCCAAAGAAGAATTTGTATATTTTGATCGGTCTTGATCTGGTATCTTAATTTCCTTCAGTCTCCCCACCTTAACAAAGCTTCCCTTTTCTAAATAAATTCACGATATTTGTTCTGATGAGATTTCGTCGTTAGTAACCCGACTTTAAGCACAATAATAGATTAGCAACGAAGTTTCCTAATTTCAATGTTGAAATTTCTAATCGTAACCATGGTCATCTCCGTAAATAGCCTCGTCCGATTGTGTTTTTGAACATTGTGAATAGGCGCTTCAGAATCCCAAAGTACCAAATAGTAGAAACCACATCATTGATGACTAACAAGAACAGCAACAACTAAAATGGATGGCACATGTAAGGTGAAGAGAAAATAAAAGCATAATCATGGTGTTAACGTTCCACAACATTTCAAACAGAAGGCTAGGAAAGAAACCCCATTAAAAAGCAAATAACAGCTGCTGAGAAATGTTTTTACAAAAAAATCTTAAGAGAAAGATTTATCTGTCTATAGCTCAGAGATGTGGTATTATGATTACTTGCATTATTTACATTATTCGGACGGTTATCCTCATCTTCACTGCCATATTCACAACGTTTCGGCCGTTGTACACAACGGCCTTTATGTCTATGGCTCTCTATATATCTGTCTATAGCTCTGAGATGAGGTATTATGATTACTTGCATTATTTACATTATTCGGACTGTTATCTTCATCTTCATTGCCATATTCAGAACGTTTCGGTCGTTGTTCGTTCTGGCCTTTATGTCTATGTCTCTCTATATATCAGTCCATATATCTGCGATGAGGTATTATAATTACTTGCATTATTTACATTATTCGGATTGAGGTGTTATGATTACTAGCATTATTTGCATCCTCATCTTCACTGCCACATTCACAAGGTTTCGGAGGTTGTACGCTCCGACCTTCTTTAGGTGACTGAAAATTTAGAACCGAACTCTTTATTTCGTCCACCGAGGGTAAATTGTTCTAGTTCCACGTGCCATTCCTCTTCCGGATATCTCAGTTATTTCCCTTTAACTCAACCTTAACTAAGTGTAAGTTCAACACCATGCTACAGAAGTAGTGAACCAAAACTTGGAGAGTTGTGTTAATGGGAAATATTTGAGACATCCGGGAGAGGGTCCGCTTGAGTTTCGAATCCTAAATATGGCTTCTCCAGAAACAAAACAAAAGAACGGACGAAAGTTATAACTGTTATACAAATGAAAATAATAATAAAAAAAAAACATTAATAAAAGATAATATACTACGTTACTTAAAAACCGAAAGCCAAAAATATATAGTGTAACAAATAAATAACAACAAGTATAATAAATCGATCTAAATACATCCAAATATATAAATAAACTAACAACCGATTACGATAAAGTAGCCGTTTAATAAAAAAAAAAAAAAGAAATAAAGATAACCTACCTAAATAGATAAATTAAAAACTGTTCCCACCTAAATAATAGTCAGAAAAAATACACAACGTTCTGAATATGGCAATGAAGATGAAGATAACAGTCCGAATAATGTAAATAATGCAAGTAATCATAATACCTCATCTCAGAGCTATAGACAGATATATAGAGAGCCATAGACATAAAGGCCGTTGTGTACAACGGCCGAAACGTTGTGAATATGGCAGTGAAGATGAGGATAACCGTCCGAATAATGTAAATAATGCAAGTAATCATAATACCACATCTCTGAGCTATAGACAGATAAATCTTTCTCTTAAGATTTTTTTGTAAAAACATTTCTCAGCAGCTGTTATTTGCTTTTTAATGGGGTTTCTTTCCACTTTTATATTTACATATATATATATATATATATATATATATATATATATATATATATATATATATATATGTATTTCTCTATCTATCTCAGCTTGTTCAATATGTATTTCATTCAGCTCAATATCTATCTATCTATCTATCTATCTATCTATCTCAGCTTGTTCAATATCTATTTCATTTAGTTCAATATCTACCTATCTATCTATCTATCTATCTATCTATCTATCTATCTATCTATCTATCTGTCTATCTATCCATCCCAGAGTGTTGAATAGTTAATCGCTTGACTACGAAACACTTGAAAAAATTGTTTGAATGTTCGTTTAGATTACCGGCCAAGTGCTTTTCAATTTCGCATCTATGTATATTTATCCGTAACATTTTCACAGCTCTTAACTGATACAGAAATTTTCAGATTCTCGACAAGCGTGGACTTATTCATTTTCTATGGCCTTGCACGTTATTTAAATCAAAACAATATTTTTAGATTGTAATAATATTTTTTAGATAATAATGATTTAGAGATACAATTCTCATTAATTAATAACTGGGCAGAAACGAGATCGCTTCATACCTTTCCCACGGCTATTTGTGGATAAGAGAATATAACTAACCCAACTGGAATTGGAACTAGGCTTTTTGATGACTTTTATAAGCCATTTACCAATACGTTATCTGCACTTGCAGGCTTAATCCAACTGGTATGCACAAATTCTACCCCACACATCATGTTACTGAGCAGACTCGACATTGCTTAACTTCGTTGATTATACAGGAACTGGTGTTTCAACATGATGTGGCCGTTAGCATCTATTCAAGTGTGTTGTGGATATACGCCTTAAAATATATGTAAATATGCTATATATTTATTCGCATACACGCATACACATGATAAATAATTGATATGAAACATCCGAACAAAAAATTTCAGGAGAGAAAAATTAATAGCATTTGAATGTTTATGTATTTTTCAGTTTGGCTCTTTATGTGAAGATAACTGAACAAATCTTAGGAAAGTATTTGATCAGCGCAACTATGCTATATATATATATATATATATATATATATATATATATATATATATATATATATATATAACCCTACAGATATATATATATATATATATATATATATATATATATATATATATATATATATATATATATATATATATATATAGTTGTGTAATTAGGCAGCAATCCTTCTTTCATGGACATTTCATTAAAAACGCCTGACAAGGTGCTTTTATTTAGTTTTTTATATAATTTGTCGTGCGATCTAATAATGTTTTTCTTTTCAGATGATAAATTATATAAAAACTGTCCGAATGTTCTTTTTATCCGAGCGCTTTCGGCTATACAATTAGCCATTTTTAAGGATTATATTTCAACTGTTAGAATTAGAAATAGTTTGTTATATGTATGTTTTATAAAATGTTTCATTTTTTTGTTTCAAAACACGGTCAAGATATTATGTCCATGTTCAAAGTTAAAAGTATTAAGTGTTGGTTTGTTTGTTTTTATTAATAAGGCTTCCATTATTTTTAGCCTTTTTTTTGCATGTGGATCATGATATTATATTAGTGTTATATATATATATATATATATATATATATATATATATATATATATATATATATAACTGGGTCGTGCTACCGGTGAAGAAAAAAGTTTATTTATGCTTATTTTATCGTTTGCATCTTAACGATTCGCTGTTTGGAAGCTTTCTAAAGATGCATGAAAAGATGTAAGAGAAAATTTGTTACCATTAAAAACCTGTTACTTAAAAACGATCTGGTTTATTTGAAATATTTTAACAGATAATATAATTTGAAGATAATTATCTGTGAACAAATCAATGTGATGTATACATAGTAAATATTTTTAAATATTAATATGTTAAAATATGGTACTATGATATAACAAGATAAATTGCAAGAAAAATTATGATGAGAAAAAATAAAACGTGTATATACCACGATGAAGCGAATATTACTAATTCAAAATATAATTTAAGATATTATTTAGGTGTTCATGAAAATATAGGATTTAATTAAAACATTTCTTTCGGCTTTACTAAGATGTTTACCCAGCATCTAGGTTAATACTATTATTGTTGTGGGGCAGACCCCCTTTTACACAAGATGGACTCGTCCAAAGTATACTCATACTGACAGAGAGAATACCTGCAGGTTGAGATACGTTGAGTCAAGGTGAGAGATACGGAGACAGTAAACAGGGTGTTCACAGAGAGTTATACTAAAGTCCAGCGAGAGAGATAATTACGGCTTCACTTACAGAGACTTGTACATATACTTTCCACTAGCCCGCATTCCTGGACTAATAATTTTCACTTCAAGTCTGTATTCTTACGTTTAATACACTTAATTTTCTATCTCAATTACTGGCGTTGTTTATTTATTTGTGCAGGATTCCTTTCCCGGAATCCACAACAATTATCTTGGGTTGTTATCTTAGCAAAAGAAAGTGATACGTTACATAATCTTGGTTCAAACTGAACGGTAATATCACAGTTGAATCGATAATTCTTCTTGACGACTGATGAATTTTAGATTTTTCTATTTTCGTGTTTTATTTTTATCAAAACGATTGTTTGATTATTGCATAGGGAAGAATAAAGAATTAATTCCATTCAGATTTTTATAACTCTTTTATCTCCAGATAATGTTTATTTTAAACTTCATTGCATTTCACCAATGCCAATATTTACTACATGGTATCATATATATATGTGCGTGTTTGTGTGTGTGTGTGCGTGCGTATGTGCGTGTGTGTGTGTATGTGTGTGTCTGTGCGTGTGCGTGTATGTCATAGGTCATAGTGACCGAGAGTTTGAGCGTGCTGGGCTTGTTCAAACTGTCGATCATACTAGATACCAGGCTCTCTCCTGGAAACTGTAACTACGGTCCGCTCAGAATAGTTGCAGTATAAACCACAGGTGGGTTCTATGGATGCTGAACAAACACAAATGTGCCTGAGCAGACGTCTGCAACATGGACTGACTAGCCACCCTATTAATCGAACATCATCCGCCCCTCCACACACAAGATATACAAAAATAGTGATAGAGTATTAGGAGACACGAGAACTACGAAAAGAAGAAATAACAGCAACATTCTGTACATGCGTACATACACATACCTACAGGCGAACACACACATATATACACGAGTACATCCATATATACATACGAGTACAAACAACACACCCAGACGAATGAACAGAACGTTTACAGAAATGTTCGTGTATGAAACTCTATCAGCTATGTGACAAATTTTAAAGTTGTATTAATCATATATATATATATATATATATATATATATATATATATATATATATATATATATATCCGATGCGATGAGAACGAAAGTAATATATAAATTCAAACGTTCGCAGCGTTAATTCAAAAAAGAGCTCGATACAGGTAGTAGAGCGATAATTATTTATTTATTATAATTTTATAATATAGACAAAACCATTTTACTCACAACAAAGATGCAACTTGGTTTCAGTGCATTTTAACTGCACATCTACGGGTGAGGGTCGGAAATGGTTATGAACTATCCTGTTTGTAGGCAAGCCCGGATGTAAAACGCCACTTCCTTTTTCCATTTTTTGAGAAGAAAAATATACTTACAAAATATACATAAAGTATCTAAGTGAAACAATAGTGGTTGTTGACAGCAGTTTGGTGTTGGGTGGACCGGGTAATTAATGTTGAATGGTGTGTGGACATTTTTTCGATGATAAATATCGGTCAAAGTTTAGGTACATCAACTCACAAGCGTCCTAAGTTTGAGAGGTAAGGGAGGGAAGATAGCGATAGGGGATAATCTTACATTTGAGTAGGTAAAAAGATTTTCGAGTTATCTTTTATAATTATTAGGAGTGTTATTTTTGTTGGTTTTTCTATAAGATTTCTAAAGTAGGATTGCATTTCTTTATGTTGGGGTTATCACTATTTATTTTGTAATCGAAAGAACGTTTTTTGTGTATATATAATTATAAAAGGTTCATAGTTATGGAATTGGGAATTTAGCAAGATTGTAGTGTTAAATCCTTAGTATGTCTACAGAAAACGGTAGTCTCATATCTTTGAGGTAAAAGACCGTGGGTAACTAATCCAAGTGAATCATAATAATATAAAATGTTAAAACTGATCCACAAAGAGGAAGCAATGTATTTATTAACGAGCGTATATAAAGGAATTACATATACATGAAACTCAGAAATACGTCATCTGTTTATTATTTTAATAAAACATATTGAAACTGCCTAAAATTTTCACTCACATTTTGTTTTAACGTGTAAATTAATCTTTTAATAGATAGATAGATAGATAGATAGATAGATAGATAGTGATAATAAGAGGTAGACTGTAATTATCCTTTTCGTTTATAATTTTTATTTCGTGAACACCGAGATATTCATCTCATCAGAACGAAACCTTCTCCGCAAATGGGGAAAGTACATTGGACAGACACATTTGATTGGTAGTTGGGTGTGAAGGTGAGAGACATTGGATGTATAAAGATAAGGCTAAGAGATTAGTAGTTTGTAGTAGTCGGTTTCCCCAGCCAAGAATTTGCTCTATATTTTTGAGATTTTAATATTGGGTTGCATGTTACATTGCCCAATACCGTTTGTTGTTTTTAGTCAGAATAAATCAGGCCAATTCAAATTAATTTAATTAAACGGATCTTAATCTAACTAGAGGTCGATATTAATATAGTAATACTTAAGCATTTACTTTTTAGGCCGAACCTGAAAATCAGTGGAAACATTAAGTTGAAGGGAACTCAAGAGGGAGATAAAGAAGGGGTGGAAGACTCTGTGACAAGTGGGGTAGACGGATGTTTTTTTTTGTTCGGGGGGAGAAGACAGTGAGAGGAAAAAGCCGGGTAGTAGTTTCTTTAGCAGCCTAAACTGCCTAGATTTCTTAATTTTTGGAACGAGGTAAATGGGTTTATACAGTAGGTTGATTGGGGGTAGGTGTTATGAAATAGTCCCTAGTACAAATTATAATTAGAAGTCACAATAATATTGTCAGATAAAATAGGTGAATTCAGCAAATACACTTTCGACAATTAAGAAGCGAATAGAATTTCAAAAACAAATGCCAAAGTTAAGGAAAAAGAGTAAAGATTATGGCGTATGGAAATCCTATAAGATGTGTTAGTTTAGAAACATAAGTAAGATGTATATCAGCATGACAGTCTTAGGTCCCACATATGTGTAGAAGTTCACAAAAAATAACCACTACGTGCAATATTTAATATCACGTACGCTCCTACGCACATCCACATACACATACATGTTCAAATCTACACATAAGTGTACACCCATATATGTTACTCTCCTTAACAATGAACCACCACTTCACGTCTCGTCCTTCCAAGATCCAAGCGGTAAGCGTTTTTAGGGGGTTTTACATTTCTCTTTCTGCCTACACTTTTCGATAAGCTCGTATCGTTGGTTTAATAATTGGTTAGCATTGGTATACTTGATTATTGCGATTTTTTCCTGTATACACAGGTTGCATCTGTCCCGGATGTTGTTAAGGGTTCTGAACTGATAGATGGTTTCCAATTTGATTATTGGGATGAGGATATTATCTTTATTTTTCCAATAATGATAGAGCAGTTTCATTTCTCAGGTTAAAATTTGAGAAGAAATGTTAGTGGGTGTATAGCCCTTGTTTCCAATTTCCGGCGGATATTCCTATGTATGTCTTTATGTCCTCGTTGTTTTCTCTCGGGAAAATGGTAGCCTGATATACCACGTTTTCCGAATTACAGGTACGTTGCGTATTATATATATATATATATATATATATATATATATATATATATATATATATATATATATATATATATATATAAATATGTGTGTGTGTGTTTATGTATGTGTGTATAGGGGGGTCATTCGCAGACAGTACTGTTTCACTGTATCACAGCTCCTAAGTGCCACTAGACATCAGAATGCTTCAAGCCAGAACTGAAACCCGACCGATTTGGTGTCAGTCAGAGTTTCTACCGCTGAGCTATCATCCTTCGGCAGAGGGAAACAGCTAATTCTAGCGTATTGTTTTTACGAATGTGAACAAACGCCAATCAGTCGGAGGGCTCCAATTCATTTTACTGAAGAGTTTTACATTAGGGCACATGGTTCATGTTTCAATTGAAATATATTTTTCAAGAGCTGAAGAAACTCCCATTCTTAGACATTCTCGTAGAATAAGAACACATTCACCACTTCATTATGAAAAAAAAAAAAAAAAAAAACACTATCTGAAAATCTTGCCACCTTAATTTTCAGGGTGAATGCTCACTTAGATACAAAATAGCAGTTATAAAAAATTTCCTAAAGATAGCACACGAGAATTCATCATCTCCTTCACTTTTCCTTAAAGAACTCAATAATGTAAAACAGACATTAGTTAACAATGGTTTTCCTAATTACATCATCGACCACCAGATTAGACTATTTCGCTCTAAAGAAATTATTAACGTTAATGAACAAACAGATAAAAACAATAGCATTAACATATTCTTCAAAAGCCAAATACATATCAACTATAAGGAAGACGAGTATTCTCTATGAAATATCTTATTCTAATCGTGCTTGTTCCTTCCCTAGTTACTTAGTTCGTCCGTCCGTTACAATCTTCAGTACTGATCTGTATTCGGCGTCTCACTGGCGACGTTTTAACATTCTCACCCGCCTCATCACACTCTTGCAGTCAACAAATGCTGGCTATTTTCAAAGAAAAAAACTCATCCTCATCCACTCCAAAGCAGTTAGAGGAGCTGCAATGGAGGATGTTCATTTTTATCAATTTTTTCTTCGTGTTCTGTAGACATATCTTTTTTTGTATATACGCCCGCTTTTTTTTCCGAAAAACAGCGTAGCATGGTGAAAAAGACCCCAAACTTTCTAAAAAAAAAAATTATCGTCTAAATGTTTATGTCATTATTAAGAGGAAAGACCAAAGTATATTTTGATTATTTTATTAAATTTTTAATCTTTTCTAGCACGTTCGAAATTTTGGTAAAATCTTTTTTTTTTGTTTTATTCTTTTTTGAGTCGGCGACCCGGATCATACTTACGTGAGTGTTTTTGTACCTATATTTCAGGTCGAAAACACATTGATTTGGAAATTCTTGCAAAAATCAAATAATTGTTGGATTTTAATGAAACATTCGGGACGTCTTCAGAAAAGAAGCAATTGTAGTAAAAATAATTTTTACACATATGTTACAATCCACTTACTATTTTTAGAGTCTCTTAACAAATTTCGATTTGATATTCTTATTTTTAATTTGCATATCATTTTGCAATTTCCTTTCGAATTATTTTTATATTTAACTCATATTTTATAAAAGAGGTTTTTTTTACTTTTTGTTTTACTTTTTCTTTATTTATTAATTTTTTGTTAGAGATATTTTGAAATAAAAACGTTTGAAATATAAACTGAAATTCAATTTTAAATCTAATGTTTAATTTAATTATTTTTAGACTTTATTTCATTCGCATTTGAAATTAATAACTTTCAGGACTTATTCGGAAATTAATGAAATTAATTTTGCGTTTTTGCTTCTCAGAAAATTGTAGTAAACATAATTTCTTTTACACATGTTACTTAATTTCATGAAATTTCGAAGAATTAAATTGGCCTCAGAAAAAAATTTTTAGTGGCCTCTAAATGACATTATCGTGAAAAGGTAATGTGTTTTAAGGGTTTTCGTCCCCTTACTGGGAAAACCACTCAGATTTTTGGGGACTACACTTATTTAATGTCATTTCTGCGTTTCATCGTGTCTCAATAGGCTTTGAAAATTTGTTAATCAGTGAAAAGCTTTGAATATATCTTCAAGTCCGTGTACAAGGAACATAACTGTGCTTCTGTTGAAGTAAGAAACAACCCAGCGGCAGATTGTCGATATATTTCTCCTCCGGAAACTATGTGGAAACTGTCAGAGTTCAAGCTACATGACAAGTCTCACAATGCCTAGAGACTTGCTGTACATCTTGAAGACCAACAAAGAGTTTACTTTCACAGAGGCAACGCTCAAGAAGCTGTTCAGGCACAGAATGACGTTGACACTACGCTCACTGCATGGTTTAAACTGAATAAGCATGATGATGATGTAAGTAACCACTTGTACCCTGACATTCTGTTGCATTATGTGTTTAATAAGCGCAGTAGAACATGGACACCAAGGCAAAGGAATACTAATATCATCAGTAGAATGTATACAGTGAGCCCTAGGGGCACAGAAAAATTTCACTTGCAAATATTGCTGCTGCAAGTTTCAGGTGTCGTGAGCTTCAAGGATTAGCGCACTGTAGAAGGAGAAATCTTGCCAACATTTAAGACGGCAGACCCGAAATATAGTCTTCTCTCAAACGATGACATACTGGAATATGTATTGATAGAAGCTGCTGCCTGTCGGATGCTCTTACGATTGCGTGTTATGTTTACTTCCATGTGCACGTATATGAACCCTGAAAATGCTCTTCACCTGAAGACCACTCGCAAGGAATCCATGATCGAAGATTTCTTGCACAAAGATTTTTATGCAGACTATGCAGAAAACATAGCACTGCATTTAATTGATGCAATTCTGATAGCGAATGGTATTAATTGTTTAGCAATTGGGCTGCATGAACCTAAGAAGAGGAGAGGTGAGGTGCCCTAAAACTCCAGTTTCTATGTAGATGTACCTGGAGGTTGTCGTAAACTTATATGTTTAATACCATAATTTCATAACTGCTATGGGGCAACTGTAATGTGTGCAGTGGTGCTTGCATAGGCATTTCCTCTACACTACTGTCAGGTGGAAAGACTATCCATAGTTTGTTCAAATCCCCTGTCCCACTCATGGAGGAAAGGGGTTTTAATGTACCAGCCACTTCAGACTATGCAAATTATTTACGAAACCTGGACGTGTTCATCTTGGATGAGGCTTCTATGATCCCACCATTTGCTCTTCGTGCTACTGATAAAACCTTGCGTGATATCACTGGCATTGCTGCTGTTTTTTGGTGATAAAGTTGTGCTCTCGGGAGGGGGAAATTTAGGCAAGTCCTACCAATATTGCCAAGAGGAATTTGTGAGGCAA
Organism: Acanthosepion esculentum; assembly: GCA_964036315.1. Lineage (NCBI taxonomy): Eukaryota > Metazoa > Mollusca > Cephalopoda > Sepiida > Sepiidae > Acanthosepion > Acanthosepion esculentum. The sequence goes on from OZ038485.1 coordinate 132,183,420, forward strand.
TCATTGAAGTCTGTATTAAAAATTCTCCTCTATGGCCGATTTTCATCCAATACAGTTCAAGCCAAAACATCAGGACAACATCAGATCAAAGGGAATTTTCAGCTGGTTCTTGCATCTTGACAATGGAACATCAGCAGCTTTACAAGATTCTAATCTTGCTGTTGATGACATGGAAGTGCCTCAAATTTCAGCGTTGAGAGTTCTCTGGTGGATGAAATCTTCCACAATAGATAAGAGGAAGAGAGAAGCAGTAGAGGAATTCTTTTGCCAAAGAACTCAGATTATTCCTGATCAATGAAAGAAAATTGAGACAAATTCCAGGCGACTTCTGCACCTATTATAGTACAGATAAAGACTTTACAGATGATCCTAATGAATCTGAGCGCTACATCTTGAATTAGTAAACCATCAGGAATGGTTTCTCATAATTTGAGTTGAAAATCAGGCTCAATAGTAATGCTTCTTCGTAACATTTCTATCCAGAATGGACTTTGCAATGGTACAAAACTGGAAGTAGTGGTCATGCATTAACATTCAATTGAAGCTTCCTTAATTAGCGACTCATTAATTGGGGAAATAAAGCAGGCTTCAAACGACTAGCTTGCCCTTCACCTTGGAGAGGATCCAGTTCCCTGTCCGTTTGTCAAATGCAATGACTATTAACAAGTCACAGGGACAGACATTTAAGGTGGGAATGATCTTAACCCAGCCAGTTTTCAGTCACGGGCAATTGTATGTGGCATACTCTGGAGCTCACAAGCACTCAGATGTAAGGTTTACGGTGATGGAGACATACAAGAAAGAAGATGAGGGCGAACTCTTACTAAGAACATTGTCTACCGAGAGGTAGAAAAAGTGGAGTGTTTTCAGAATTTTTGGAGACCCTTGATTACATAATGTCTATTTTCTTGGTTTATATATATATATATATATATATATATATATATATATATATATATATATATATATATATATATATATGTGTGTGTGTGTGTGTGTTTGTGTGTATGTATTTACATATTTATAAATATATATATATATATATATATATATATATATATTATGAATATATTTCAAAAGAGCAAACTATTTATATGTGTCATGTATCATATAGTTTTGTACATATATAGTTCTATTGTTTTCTGTCATCATATTGATGGAAACTAGTATGTCTATATTGGGAGGGGGCACCATGGACTGATTGGCATTGGCAATCTTTGCACACATGGTGGACTCTCTCATTATCTCTATGCATTATTTATTTTCCCAGTCTATGAGTATTGTATGTTATAAAAAGGATAGATTTAATATCTAAACTTTATGTATTTGTAAATATACCTGTACAAATATACGCAGTTTTACTATTTGCTGACTAACTGGGTATATTCAGTACTTCACTAAAAAGTGCATACCCTAATGAAAATAGCCCCAAATTTGATTAAACATTTTTTATCGTCTCAATGTTTAATTTATTATTAAGAGGAAAGATCAAAGTATGTGTGATTACTTTTCAAACATTTTAATCCTTCCTGGCATGTCCGAAATTTTTGTTCAAAATCTTGTTTTTTTTTTTGAGTCAGCAAAATTTCTATGAGATTATTGTCAGCCACTTTAACAATTTTTTAATCAAAAGGGAATTCTCCGTTTAAAAATCTTGTAAAATTCAATTATACTTTTTTAAAAAGATATTTTAGGAAAATTAAAAAATTTAATGTATACTTAATGTAACTGGAAACAAATATTACTTAATATTTTATCAGAAAAATTTAGTTTGAAATAAGAGAAGCATGTCTAACCGTGGTGATTGGTTTTGGGGGTGTGAATGGACGTTTACGTCTACATATTGACAACTAACGTCAAACAAATTTATCGGACGGAAGGACAGAATTGACAATATTTTCTAATTTTAAGTGAACCAGATTATTTAACTAAAAATAATATTAAAAAATTAAATACTTTCAAAAGGCTAATATTTTATTGATTTTTAGGTATTGGTTTTAGGCAGATTGTAATAAGCTTTCAAATTTTACGAGCTGTAAAAATAGATCTTTAAATAAGAGCATCCCCATATTCAAACTTAATTTTAAAATATTTAACAATTTTATCCCATTTTGTATTTAAAATTGAAAAACAAACAACAATTCTTGTAAAAATTCATTTTTCATAGGAAAAATATTTTTTGCTTCAGAAAATAAATCCTTAGCATATATCATTCATAAAAGTCATTAAAGGATTTTCTAATTAAATAATGTCTTAGTTTCATTGGCTTTTGTATTTTACAATTCAGTGGTAATTTCGGGTAGAAACGCTTTTCGATTTACAACGAAATCGATGATTTATATTCTTCAAAGTCTTCTGCGTTTAAATAACAAATCACAAAAATACACATAGTCGAGTTTTCATAAAATTAAGAAAGTGCAAAGTAACAGACGTAAAAAGATGTTTGCACCATGACTCTAAAAAAAAACTTTTCTAAAATAATGTCATTCATTTTTGAAGAAGTTCTGAAAGTTTCATTAAAATCTGACAATTAATGATTTTTGCAAGAATTTCCAAATTAATGTGTTTTTCGACTGAAAAAAGCGCTAAAAGAACTCATGCTAAATATCACGTGACCGCTGGCGTAAAAAAAAACATTCGAACATGCTAGAAAGGATTAAAACATTCTTAAAAAATAATTAAAAAATACTTAGATCTTTCCTCTTAATATTAACATAAATATTTTGGCGATAAAACTTTGTTTTTTATTAAGTATGAGGACTATTTTCATCATGTAATGCTGTTTTTTTTTTCTGCGAGTTAATAGCATCTCATTATCTTGTACTAGCAGAATGGCCCGGCGTTGCCCGTGCTTGATTCAAAAATCGTACGTTTAGGCAGTCTCCTCTTACTTTTCAACGAATATGTGTAAACTGATTTGCAGTACAAACGGTAATTACGCTCACCAAGCGTTTCATGTGACAAAACATACTGCCTCCGTTGAGATTGACTGGAAAGCCTCAAAGAGGCCTCTACCTCGGTTTCCTCCTCCCGCATTCTCGTTGCCGCGGATGCTCTTTTAGAACGCCTACTAAGGTTGCCTCGCCATGGTATTTTGGCACGCTTAGCAAAGCTGACGGGCCGGTCATCGCCACGGCACTCAGAAGAGTGCAAAACAGAGGTTGAAGTAGACGCTATATGGTCATCTGTAACCGGAGTTATTATGTGCTCCTCCGCAGTCGCCTGTTCTGCATGTGTAACGTTAACGGTGTTAGGGGTCTTCAGTTGCTGACGTGCGGATGTTCGTCGTGTAGGAGCCATTTGAAGGGTTGTAGAAATGCTGTGTAAGAATGCGAATAGAAGTTGATGCCGAAGCTGAAGCGGTGCAACCTCGTTGTATACGAAAACTAAAAATGCAGTGGAGCGGTATGGAAAAAGCTTCTCCTAGCTATGGGCCGTGCTTTTTGGTAGCACGAAAACGTCGCTGTAGGACGAGGTTACGCAACCAAAACGTTGAAGCGTTGAAGGTTAAAAATTAGTGACACACTGAGGTGTACTGGGCCGCGTAGTAAAGGCAGAAGAGAACTTACTTGCGACAGCAGTTAACTGTCTAATAGCAAAACTGAACTAGGAAAAGATAAAAATAGGTATGGAAGGCTAAGATGGACTGGGCAGCGCAGTAAAGGCAGCACGCGGAGATAAAATGGGTAATGCTAACGTTTAAGCAAATAGGTAACTTGCAGTAGCAGGAAGCTGTCAATTAATCCAAGGACAGATGCGTTAATGGCGATCAAATCAAGACGTGAGTGCGGATGCAGCCGCGCAGAAGGTATTTAAAGGGAGCGTGACATGTCATTGATTGGTGTAGCCTGGACAATGGCCATGACTTAGACCAATGAATGAGCTCACGCAACATGGAAGATACTAGCGCGCATTCACGCACGCGCGCATGATTTGGCAAGCACAAGGCTTGGCCGTAAACGGAGTCAAGCTGCCGGCTGCATATGCAGCTTGGCTCGAACGCACGTGATGCCGGCGATGAGAATGCAAGGAGCTGCAATGAAGTGTTTGCTCGTTTGGTTTGTGCGACAACGAAAAGCTGCTAACTGTTTACCGCCATTAGCTTTGAAATGGATTGAGAGGAAGCCCTGATGTTTTAGCGCAAAAGCTCCTCGTCAGGGCTGGGATGCGGCCTGGGCTAGGGGAAAAGGTTTAAAGAATTGGAAATTGGACTGCTGAGGACGGAACCGTTTTCACTCAGCACGTATGCGGTTTTTTTTTTCAGTAGAGACGCAACTAAAGGAAGTGCTTATTTTGGTAAGATGCGACGATTAAAGCAGAAGGGTTGAAAAAGTCGAATATGTCATTTGTGGCTCAAAGTCAGACCTGGTAGCAGGGATAAAAAAAGCAGAATTTCAATGGCCCTGCACCCATTCGAGAATTTGAGGTCAAATGTTATCTTCCACTCCACTGCACGCACTGACCTGTTTCTTCCCGCGCATAGCGTGACATTAAATTAACCTGCATTTAGGAAATACCCAACCGGAAAAAAATTTATAAGGGTTGACCGATTGTCGATTTGCACTCTGTTTGGGGGTCGCTCAGAGTTGAAACTTCACATGGTGACTCCCAATGGCCTCCTCATAAATCCGGTCGGTTTTCGCTAAAAACCGACATGCGATTCAGGCGCAATCTGGGCGTATCAGTTTTTGTGTTTTATCGATTTTTCGCACTGTTTAGGGGTCCGTGGTCATGAAAATACTGGAAAACACTTCTAATGGTAGACTCTAAGAGGGTGTCAAATTTGGTTGAAATACGATCAATCCTGTAAGCAGATTTTTCGATTATCAATTTTTTCGGAACCTGAGTCCGAACACAAAAATCGGGCCCCGGCATGTCCTTACGGCAGCCATTTGCAAACTTGTGGTGAAAACCGCATCGGGTGAGAAATGCGGCCTGGGCGAGGTAACAACGCCCACGACAGACACAGAGGCAGACAACATGAAAAATATAGATGTTAGATATGTCGAGATTTTAATTGCTCCTTCTCCAATCCATTATTTTTATACATACATATATGTAGAAAAAGTTTATTATTTACTCAACATTCTATTTGTCGATCCGTGGAAATTCCACCGGGTCCCGCTTCTCATAATTAAATACACAGCATCAATCGCCTGGCCAACAAAATTACATTGTCTATTACAAAAAAATTAAAACACTTAACATTCTCATCGAAATTGAAAGGCATTCGCAAAATGGAAACGACCAATAACCAACATTATTTACAAGGTCAAATCTCCCTTTCGGAACTGTGTTCCTGATCAAACCAAAGTCATTATTCGAGATGTCACACAACTACATGCCTATCCAGATGTCTTACGTTACACCATCCCGACCATAGGTCCATTAGTACATATTTAAACACACTCAAAACCTACCAAACTCCATCCGAAACAGAATAGTAGAAAATAAAAGTATAATTGACTTATCCACATGTAAAAATATAAAAAAATAAAGTAATTCCTAATAAAAAAGAGCAAAGACAACACTCAATAACATTAATTATGAACACGGCCAAAATGTATAAGATTATTTATCATCTGAAAAGAAAAAAAGAATTAGATCATATGAGAAATTGTATAAAAACTAAATCAAATCTACCTTGTCTGTCGTATTCAATGAAATATATATCTATATAAAGACATTTTTTATATTTAACATTGTTTTTATAGATCCAAGTATTTAAGTAAATGTTCTGTTTTATAATAAACAGTATTAAATAACATTTACCGGCCTGAATGTCCGTGAAATTTTCATAGAAAATATTCGTCCTCAACAGGATTCGAACCTGTATCCTATACGGAACCGTCATATAGACTGACGTGCCTTAACTGATTCGGCCACTAAGGATCGTTCGGTTGTCAAGGTCGAATTTACTGCTTATAAACTTCAATCTTCCATGAATCTCTCACGTATATTCATAACTGCTCATGGTGTATCAAATGTAAACAAATGTCATCAAATAATTGTCGGACTTTGTCCATTTCATAATATATATATATGTGTATGTGTGTTTGTGTGTGTGTGTGTGCGTGCGTGTGTGTGTAATTAAGATATTTATTTGTTTAAACGTTATATTTCATGGACACTCAGATTTGAGTAGGTTCTCCGTTTTTATTATTAAAAAAGTAAGTATATTTATTTCCATCTGGCTTCCTGAATATTCGAGAAAACTGTAAGAAAAATATGCGCCCAAGCAGTCAACTTTGATCTTCAAAAATTTGAATGCAGTGCCATTTGCTATCTGTCTGTCTTTTCAATTCCTGTCCTTTTTCTAAAAGATTTTTTCTAATATTCAGGCCGGGAGATGGAAATAAATACATATACTGTTTAATAATAAAGAATAGAGCGTCTACTCATATATGAGTATCCATTAAAAAATAATTTTTTTAAAATAATGAATTAAAATATGTCGTATTTAATCAATTTTCTAATATATATATATATACATATATATATATATATATATATATGTATATGTGTATATATATATATATATATGAAAATTTCTCACAGTTAACCTGTAGAAAAAGACAATATTTATAAATGGAAAAGACAATAGGAAAACTGTAATAGTAGCCGACGCGTTTCGTCCAATGTGGACTTTTTCAAGGCAAAAAAACGAAATGAATTTATTAAGCAAAGTAACTAATAACAACAAAACAAAATATCTGTTTATATTTCTGAGATGAGGTATTATGTATTAAATATGGCGACAAAGACGAGGACAATAGAAGAATAATGTATATAGTAAAACAGAATGTCCTTAGCAACTGGAATAATTTAGAGAACGCTATTTTTCATACTGTTAACTGAAAATTACGTCAAGTACTGTCACGTGTAGAGATATTGTTTTTATTGTTGTGTTGACGGATTCAACTATTTTCTTTTGATATCTTAATATTGTTGTGTACGTTTGCTTGGAAGAGTAGTAATTCTGTTAAGAAAGCTGAAAGAGGGAAAAAGCCTATTTAATTTCGTGTTTTGCCTTGAAAAAGTCCACATTGGACGAAAAGCGTCGGCTACTATTACAGTTTTTCTATTGTCTTTTACACACACACACTCACACACTCATATATATATATATATATATATATATATATATATATATATATATCGTTAAGGACTTTCCTTAACATAAATCGATGGCAGTCGACTAATGATTGTATTAGGTGGTTTGAAAATTACAACAAAAATAGGAATTGTTCATTCATTAGGTACGACATTAAGGAATATTACCCGTCAATTTCAGAAAACACCCTTAGCAAAGCCCTCAGTCTAGCTAAAGAATACATTCAAATCTCGCACGATAAGATAGATCTGGTTAGACACTGCTGAAAAACTCTACTATTCCATAATAATGCACTATGGATAAAAAAAGAAGACGTAAATAGTTTTGACAACCCCATGGGTGCATATGACGGAGCAGAGGTGTGCGAATTAGTAGGGTGCCTGCTGCTCTATAAACTTAATGATTACATAGATTTTAATAACCATGGGTCGTACCGCGACGACGGACTCATAATAGTAGATAAAAGTAACCCCCAAAAATGCGATACCATCCGTAAAAAACTACACTGGTTTTTTAAAAGATACGGATTTAATCTCGAAATTGAAACTAATTTGAAAGTCACCAACTATTTAGACATTACGTTAAACTTACAAAATGGTTCTATATCCCCGTATAAGAAAGAGAATCAGGACCCCCAATATTTAAATATAAAATCCAACCACCCAGCACATATTATAAGACATATTCCTAAAAATATTAGCTATAGGCTTTCAACTAATTCATCGGATAAACGCATTTTCGATGCTAATAAAATAGTTTATGAGGAAGCCCTACATAAGTGTGGACACAAACAAAAATTGGAATACATTAACATAGATAATAACACTGGAACTCAGAACAAACGCAATAACAGGCATAGAAATTATTTGTGGTTTAACCCACCATTTAACATAGCCGTAAGAACAAGAATTGGTAAAATATTTTTTAACCTATTAGAGCAGAATTTCCCCAAGAAAACTAAGTTGCATAAGATATTTAACAAAAACAATGTAAAACTTAGTTACTGCTGCCTGCCTAATGTAGAGACTTTAATTAGTGGACATAATAAGAAAAAGACTAGGGACAATCCACGCATTAGTTTCCCCAGTTGCAATTGTAGGAATAAAAATACATGTCCCCTACAGGGTAAATGTCAACAAGAATGCGTGGTCTATCAGGCGAAAATTTACAAGGATATAGACGACATAAACCCTAAAGTGTATATTGGAGCCACTCAGGATACCTTTAAAAAAAGATATTATAATCATATGAGTAGTTTTAAAAATGAAAAAACTAAACATAGCACTACATTATCTAGCTATATATGGCAAATCAGACAAGGTAGCAAGGACCCTATCCTGAAATGGGAAATATTAAAAAGATGCACTAAGTATAAAGCGGGCCATAAGTTCTGTAAGCTATGCACCGAGGAAAAATTAGCTATAGCTTTATATAATACACCTGATGATCTACTAAATTCCAAAACCGAGATTCTTAACAAATGTAGACACAGAAATGCTTGGTTACTGAAATAAGCTTCTCTCTCCCGATTGTAGCGTTATCATTATTGTTTGGGTTTTTTTTTTTTTTTTTTTTAATTATCCCCTCTCCTTTTAGTTAGTTGAATAAATCTATACCCACCCCCCGTTGTCGCTTTTCTTTTTTTCTTTTTTCCCTTTTTTTTTTTTTTTCTCTTCCTTGGTCACGTGGTGTTGTCTTGGTGGTCGTCTCCATATATATGCCAGTTTCTGTTGCCTCTTTAGCCAGCCGACCCTGACGATCTGCCTAAGTGAAACCTTGGTAGGTGTGTCTGGCTCATTAGGTTTGACTAGGTTTGCTCTACGCTTGTATTGAGCTCTTTAGTTAGTTGTTTACTCGTATCGGGGTTTTTTCTTTGGGCCTTGAACCTGTATCTGTGCGATTATTTTCGACAGACTTTCATGTTCCTGGCTCTTTCTTTTTTTAAAACCTTCTTTTCCTTCGTGATTGATTTGGCTGTTGTTAAATCAAGAGTTCGAAGGTTTTTCGACACGAGTATAGTTACCTATATTTATACATATATATATATATATATATATATAATAATTGGAAATATATATATATGATAATTGGAAATATATATATATATATATTAATTTGAAACTTTTAAAACCATTTATTCTACATTCAACATCATCACTTGATAAGACACCGGAGGTGTTGAAACAAAATGGCTATTTTTGTAGTGATTTTATAACATATTTATGTTATAATTTTTAAATAAACAATTATATATATATATATATATATATATATATATATATATATATATATATATATATATATATATATATACGAGTTAATCTATTTTTCTATATATTTATCTGTCTACTTTCTTATTACATTTTTTAATCATGTCATCTCAAGCCAGAGAATGAAGCTTCTAAGACGTGTTTGAAAAAAATATGAGGAAAAGAAAATATAAGTAATGATAAAGAACAATAAAACAACAGGAATTAAAAAAATCTGAAGATAACAATTGATATTGCATTTAAATATTTGAAGATCAATGCTGACAGCGAAGCAAGAGGCAGACATAGAGTTCCACATGCGAGAAGTGCGAGAAAAGAAACTATTAGCACATAAAGTATGTTTTAGCAATTTCAACTTTAAAATGATGACACCTTCCTACCAATCTAGTACTGCGCTTAAATCCGTATATCGAGGTACGAAAGAGGAAAGATCATCATAATAATTACCATGAAAATATTTATGGAAAAGTTACAGACAAGCTACATTACGTCAGTGGGAAACTGGCTGAAGATGCCAAGTCAAGACCGACAATATTGCAGATTCTTCTTTAGATTTTATCAAGAATCTCTAAAGACATAGTTCAACCGCCAGACTAGATGTGACTGCAATATTCAATGTCGAATGGTGTAAGATAGATTATTCGTAGGGAATCGTTTAATTTATTGTTATAAATTAATACATAATGCAAATAATAGTTAAATTGTTACGAAGATATGGAGCTTCGTGATGTTTACAATCTGCAAGTTATCAATTTATTGGTGAACAAAGGAAGCTTTGTTGAAAATATAGTTTTCTGAATTACTTTCCATCTTTGTAGAATCGTTTCTTTGTATAATTTGGAAAGGTACTCATTTGTATTTCATCACATCAGTAGCGCCCACAAGAAATGTCTCTTTTGTGGACTGATGAAGCCGACGTCATCGCAAGAAGTCACAATAAATGATACAAAGAAGAAGGAAAAGAAAAAATCGAAAATGGGCGATTCTTTGAAAGGAGAGGACTAAACAATTCGGCAATTTCATGACGGATTCGAGGCTTTTCATTGGTGACGCAAATAACCACAGAATAAAAGAAAATGCGTTGATTGAAGTCGACAATGAAAGCAAAATATATATATATATATATATATATATATATATATATATATATATATATATATATATATATATATATATATATATAAATCATTCGTATTGGAGAGAAAAGAAAAGGGAACTCCTGCAAACATGTCGAAAAAAATACGACATTTGTTTCTACGCGGGAATCTTATAACATTTTAAATTTTTATTCATTTATCGTAAGTAAAAGAAAAGGTTCAGCAGAAAATTTATATATCTATCTATCTATCTATCTATCTATCTATTACATTCTCTTTCCTTCTATTGCAGCTTATTTCTATCTATCTATTTATCTATCTATTACAGTCAGTCTTTTCTTTCTGTCTTTCTTCCTTTTTTTCATTTTGCTGTCGGTTTCTCTCTATCTATATATCATTCTAATTGTATGTACGCATACATATATATATATATATATGTATATGTATGTATATTTAGACAGAATATCTTCATTCAAACGTTTCATTGAATAATATAGACATATTGTGTCTACTTATTTTCTTACTGATCCGTTCCATTAGTCTAACCATTTTCCTGATGTTAAGATGTAACTCACCAAGGAAGGGCCCGTAGTTTTTATTAGCCCTACTACTTTCTAACTTTCCTAAGATCATCTTCAGGGGTAAATATGACATATTAGTCTTTGAGCTGTTTATTATATATATATATATATATATATATATATATATATATATATATATATATATATATATATATCAAGCGACTCTAAACAAAATTTATTATGAATATAGCAAAGATATATATCAATGCATATGACATTTAATACCATTGTACATTTCTATTAATCCGGTCAGCCTTATATTGAAACTCTTGTTTTACAAAATATATTCCATAGCTACAACGGATAAATTTTAAATTTCAAACTAACTATAACAGAGCGTGTGTTCACGCGTGTATTTTTTAAATTCACAATCACAACAAAATGCAGATTTTATGGAAGTTACAGTATTTGTCTACCAGTATACTGATAGATAAACTGAGGGAGATGCTGAATTTCTATATACAAACAAAACACTTCCGAATGGGATCAGACATAATCGGTCGGTTGAAGGTTAAGCAATGAGCTCGCCATTATAACCAGTAATGGCTAACATGGAATACTTTGAGGAAATGACATTAGTGTCAATATCGCTAAAGCCAACTTTATGGCTAAGATACGTAGATGACACCTTCATAATATGGACACACTATGAAGAGGTTCAGCTACTACTGGAACTCAATATGGCCATCGCAACATTTCGCAATAGAGAGAGAAATCAACAACAAAATTAACGTCGGCTAAGATAGGTTTTCCTTTTAGTCATATTGTCCTTTTACAGATATAAATTATCTGAATTCTTCACACATATATATATATATATATATATATATATATATATATATATATATATATATCCACGTACGATTGTATATTATTTACCAAGTAATTCTATATTTTTAGATTATTTACTAGTTTCGTAAAGAGGCCTTTTGTTTATCAACTAAAAAGTTCATGGAAATCCACAATGGTTAAAACTAGTTGGGCATTCGGTTAAATTACCCTCTACGCTTTTATTTCTTAAGAGAGTTGACTGTCTGACATGCGTAGATTTATTGTAGCCATTTGTATCAGTCTTGTGTTAATGTACGACGGCTGTTAGATGTCAAATCTTTGTTTTGAGATAAGATAATAATTTCTATTTTTTTTCTTTTTCATTTAATTTTTAATTTAACGGAGGTCATATTGAATTGGTTGATGAGGGTGAAACCCTGAATCCTTTTTTTTCTTGAAATGTGGATTTATATTTCTTTTGAAACCAAATTGATCGTTCACTCACCAGTAATTTACAATTGCCTGAGGAGACGCACTGTTATGTGTTGAAACACGACTGCTATTGTGTAGCGATCCTTACATTTTGTTGTAATATCCTATTATATATATATATATATATATATATATATATATATATATATATATGCAAGAATGTATCTTGAAATAATCAAAGCATTTATTGGACATTCTCTTCGGAATGGTCGTTGCGTATTCCAAGCTTGATATTCTGAGTCTTAAGCAACAATATTAAGAGACAAATGGAGATTCTGAGGAGATCTGAGAGCTACGTACGACGTCATGTTTTAGGGAAATGTATAACACAGTACGATATTTTATTTACGCATTAGTTTGTGCATTGTAATTTAGACGTTAAGTGTCCCTGTTTATAGCTGTGCAGTGAAGACTCTCATGACATCCTTCCAATGTACATCAGGTCACACACGCGTTTCCCTTTTATTAAAAATGGTCGCGTCATTCCCGATTAGAAAATTCAGAACAGGGTCGGACATACAGACGAATCTTAAAGTCACAGCTCATGCCATCTTAGCTATCTTTATCGCTTAACACCGCTGATGCTATATTAATCACGGAATCTGTTGACGGGTAGCCAGAGTTTTAGTATCTTTGGTTGTCTTCAGAGAGAATAAAAATGCCAATTCTAGTTTAGCTCAGAAATTTTCTGTGCACAACGAAATTCACGGGTAAACTTATTTTCTATGAAGGAGCATCAGTAAAAGATATATATATATATATATATATATATATATATATATATATATATATATATATATATATATATATATATATATATATATATATACATATATATATATATATATATATATATTGGGGGAGAAACCTTTCTTGTAAACATCTTTCGTTATATATGACGAACAAGGAAAAATTTATTTAGTTGTTATTATTTTTCCCGCGTTCTTACATTTCCGTTCGGTGTGAGAGAACGAGTACATAAAATTGCCCATAGCATCCATTCAGCCACTTCTCTCGCCATTTTCAAGGAGGGTTTTTTTGTGTTTATAGTCTCTTCTCATGTTTTGTCTATGTGTCTGTTTATATTATTTGTGGATTCTAGTATGAGCATTAATTCCAGGGACGGTTTTGTCCTCTCCCTCAATATCGGTGGACAATATATATATATATATATATATATATATATATATATATATATATATATATATATATATATACATATATATATATATACATATATATATATATATATATATATATATATATATATATATATATATATATATATATACATATATATATATAATATGGAGAAGATATAGTTTCTTGAAAAATATTCTGCGACCAATTGGGGGCGCTGGGTCGAAACAAGTAACTATTATCCTGAAATACAAACAACTAATTTTTACTGTACTGATTTTCTTTATATACTGTCCACATTGCAACATTTTACCCACAAAAAATTGTCATAAACTATTCAGACATATTTATGACAATAATACTTTAAGTATACATGTCTCTCGGGAACTCTTTGTAAAAATAATTGCATTCTAATCGCAACACGCTAACATAACTCCTACTCGTCAAAAACTTCACATATCTGCCTCTTCAAGTAAGCCCATATGATTGGGGACATTTTGTTTTAGGATACGCTTCTGAATTCGTCATAAGAAATTCTCCTGAAAACTCTTTGTTTGACCAGCCCAAAATCAAATTTGCAGTTTTGTCTTAAAATTAATATATGTTCCATTCACAACATCCAAAGTCGACACAGCTAGATACTTAACAATTTCTCAAAAATAGTACTCTCCTAAATGACTTTCGAGAAATTGCCAAAACTTTAATAGATACAAATTCAACAATTTCTAAAAGACAATAAGTTCCATGTTCTCATTGAAGTATACAAAATTTGAATCAAAGCCACGCATAAAACATTATCAAAAAAATGCAATTCCACTACTAACACTTACATCAAAATTTCGAAAATTGTGGAAAATAAACCTGTACTGAATTTAACAAAATCGAAGCTTACTCCAGATGAGATTTCTGTCTTAAAACTTGCACGGAATCATTTCTCAAGTACGAGTAAAGTTGACAAAAATAACTTAGCAAAAGGTGTGCTTCGATTTGTCCGTCGACACAAGTTAAAGGAATATCTTTTCGATAAAAAATATTGGCGAATATTCTAAAATAATTACAACCGATTACGATGACGATAGTAATCGAATCTGGCATAATTTGATTAATAAAAAATCCATCCTGGTATCTAGAGAAAATTTCATATGGACGCTCACCGAGGTTACTAGAATCTTTGGAAACCTGTTAAGTTGGTCTAAGAGAGAGGATTAAAATTAAAAGGAAAATCTGGAACAACGTTACCATTTTGCAATTCGTCTTCTCACCAATGATGATTCAATCAGTGTCAAAAAGTAGGCGCCAATTTTATGAATAAGGATAATTATATTTGGGCTTGGGAAAATGCATTAAGTAACAAATGGTTTTAATAATAAGTAAAACTAAACCCTGATACTTATTACAGAAAAAAACCTTGATATGATCATTTCTGAAATGACAGGAAACTATTTCATGATGAAATGGAATCCAAAATATCACCTTCAGAAAAAAAGAACATGTTTTTTTTTACGTCATCTTACAAAGATACACAAAAGGTTTCATAAATTTCTTCCACTGCGTCCGATTTGTATTAAATATAGAAATATTCGATGTTGCACTGCAAAAAATCTTTGAGTTGCAAGATGGCTTTTTATGCTGCTTATGACTGGAACACATTTGATTTTATTTCTAAAATCAGTAAATTCTCGAAACAAAATTGATTTTCAGGATTACTTGTTAGTTAACTTAGGTGTCTCATCATTTATTCTAACACTGGTCGCAATGAAGGGATTGAGGAATGCAGAAACCTTTTGAGCAGCACAAAAACAAAACACTTTCGCCGAAAGTTCTATGTAGACTTATACAGTCCATATTAGTTTTACGACGGTTTTACCACGAAACTAAAAGGATATGCAATGAAAATCCGACACCTTTTAATTTTGCGAATGCTTTCATAAAAAACCTCAAAGGAACCGTATTAGTGTTTTTCTGATGATCATTTTTTAATATGGGAAAATTTACAGGAAACTTTCCTGGGATCCCTACTATTTTGGGATACTGTTATGGGTCCTTACCTATAACTACAGAATGAACTCTTCTTAACACTATGTATACTACGCCTCTCAAGAGAGAGATACGAATCGAGTCGAGCCGATAGTAGTTCACTCCGAACCAGAGTGATAGTCATACTAACACCTTCCACATCTTGTATTATTATTCCGTGTAATATATCTTCGTTATTTCTACTCTTGTGTTCGTGTTGTTCTTCCTTGGTCCTAACCTTGGACCATAACAGATACCTTTGCGCAAAAGAACAATTATCGAATAATTTTCACTCAAATATAAAATTTACTAAGTTTCTCAAAAACTCGCGTTGAACTTTGACACACTAGAGTTCTTAAGGGTCGCCTAATGACCACGTTATTTTCTATGCTTACCTTATTGTATATTTATCTTCACCACCGTTCTGGCCAGACTTATACGATAAATTCATACCATTCTTTGACCATGAGACGAATTTTCACGGATATAAAAGATTATTGGAAGCATGCCAATAATTTCATTAGGCAATACGTCAAGCGCGGCTATCATGAAACAAATTGCCAATGAAATAGCCAAAAATGAATATTGCTATAATTTTATCCCAGATCAAAACAACGAAAAACACAATGAAAATTCGGACTGAAACCGTCATAAGCTAACACCAATATTTTGCTGGCATTTCGAAAGTATTCTACGACCTCTATTAAAATATTTTGCAAAAGATATCCGCATTTTCTCCAAGCCGCCTACCCTTTCTTTCAAATGAAACTACTATCTGAAACATTTTAATGAATAACACAAAACTTGATTCAAGTCTTCGATCGTTGCTCTTCAGAAAATAGTCTTAAAAATGGAAAACCCTTCATTATGCAACACCAAGGATGAAGACTAATCCATCAGAAATTCCAAAAGAGACATTACACTTTCTTCAAACATTGGTAATTGTGCTGAATCCCAATTGATATACGCCGCCCAATGTATCAAACATGACTTGATTTTAGGGAGTGACACAACTGAAAAATTAAAAATCATATTTAATGGCCACGGCTAAGATATTTGGGAAAATAATGTGACATAAACAAAACATTTATAACATTTTATCAAGAACGACTGCATTTCGACGAATTCATTAAAATATTCTGAAAATATTTAGAATCCAGTGACCTTTAAACTCTTAAAACCCCTGAAGATAATTACATATAGATATCAGGAACGTTACATCCCGGAGAGATGAACAAAAATGGCAGGAGATTTCCGTAAGTTTTCTAAAGAACTGTTTGATTAATTGCTCTTTCTAACGCCATATTTCATTATGAGCATTCTCACTATCATTTTAATCGCGTTTCAGTTGCATTCGATTCACACTGGCTGCATTTCATTCGATTTGTCGCGTCGATTGCCAGTGAAACCCTCTTTTTCTCAAGAGGAGTGAAATTTGTACAAAGTCTAGTATTTTTTAATATTTTTATAAATTTACACATTTTTTTAGCATTGATGAAGGCAGACATAGAGTCGAAATATAGTTAAACATTATTAAACACTGTTTATTCTATTTACATTATTCGGACTATTGTCCTCATCTTTGTCGCCATATTTATTACAACGCACCGGCCTTCTTCAGCAGGTTGGAATGTCGAAATGAACACTTTATTTCGCTCACTGGGGCAGACTGTTCTAGTTCCATGTTTAATGGATGTCAGTTATCAGTTATCTCCTGTTAATTTCTCTCTGAAAGTTCTCCATTGCCTTAACCGGGTATTGAACTCACACTCTTTGGTTTCCTGTCACTGGATATAACAAACGCCTTTATCAACTGTGCCATGTGTCCTTGACAACTGACATCCATTAAACATGGCACGTGGAACTAGACGTCTATCCCAGTGAGCGAAATAAAGGGTTCAGTCTGACATTTCAACCATCTGAAGAATGCCGGAGCATACAACGGCCGAAACGTTGTAATAAATATGGCGACAAAGATGAGGACAATAATCCGAATAATGTAAATAGTTTACATAATAGCTCATCTCAGAAATATAGACAGATACTGTTTATTCTGTTCTTTTCTGAAATCGTTATATTCTATAAGTGTTGTACGAACAGCAATAGTAATAGTAATAATATTGAAGAATCCCAAAATGTGTCTCGGAAGTTGAGATATGCTGATGTAATTCCTGAAGTGAATGGGTTCACTTGGAACACTACCTAGAATCTTGAAAAAGGACTCAGGGAAAATAGGAATGGAGATGATGATTGTAGACCCCCAGAAAACTGTCACCATTTAATCTGCGAGCATTCTCTTAAAAGTTCTTGTGTTTTATGGTGTATTGCTGACGCCATGTTTTAAGAACAGCGACATCTATCATAATAATAATAATAATAATAATTCTTCTTCTTCTTCTTCTTCTTCTTCTTCTTCTTCTTCTTCTTTTTCTTCTTCTTCTTCTTCAATGCGGGTGATGAATTATTTCCCTGTTGCATCACATTTGCTATGTGCGATGTAAAGGGTAATAGCTCGGAATTGAATGTCGTAGAACAGATTTACTATTCCACTCCATTAATTTTTCACCTTTCAAATACCCCTGGGAAAGGAATGAATCCCGCTTCTCTCCACAGAGTTAATTATTAAGACTTGTATAAATTAATCCTTATTAACCCCAACAAAAATAATCTTACAATCTAAAATTATTGTCTGTCTTTAAGAAACCTGCAAAAGCTTGAGAAGCCATGAGAAAGAAATCAGCCAATCAAAAACCTTGTGAAAACACAAGAGAGTACGCATGTTCTTAAATTAAAAATGAAACCACCACTCCATAACAGATTTTATTTTTATCGAGATTAAATTCAGTGAGTTTATTTCGAGGAATCCCAAAAAAATTCCTTTAGTAAATTTTGGCCTTTCATTTTAAAATTTTTAGAGTAGACACGCGAAATCAACTCGAGTTTCTTTAACACTGGCTTATCATAAGTAAGAAAGAAGAACACTAAAAAATGACTTTGAAATGATCGATGTGAAATTTACTAATGAGTTGCGTCTTTCCTCTGGATCGTATCAATCAATTTTGAAAGCAGACTTGATAAACGCAAAACTTGGTAAATTATTTGGCGCCAAATACGCTCGACTTCCTTTTGCATTTATCGTGTAATCAATACACAGCGGGAAACGCCTTTCTTTCTATTCAGAAGAAAATATATCTCCCTCGAACAATTGGGATCCATTACTGCATACATTTTGCAGTGTTGTTTTTAACACGTTCGCGACAATTTAGATGTTAGATTGTCTTTCATCATTCCATATACTGTGTAAAAAAATTCCAGGTATAAATACTAAATACACAAATGAAAATCAGTTTTCCACAGGAAACATTTGCACAGAAATGATATTGTGAATGAATTGTCTTCATAATTGCGTAATCTTGAGCGCACCATATGCTTGTCTATGAATATCACTATATACTGAATTCTCTAAGATTCTGAGTGGAAATATTTATATGACTACATGATATTTTCGGTATACGAGATTTATTATTGATATTATGCAATGTTACAGCTGATATATCTTCAAAGATTTCTGTATTGCGTGAAAAATCATAAATGAAAAATTATTTATCAATACTATTTTCTACAGATTTTTTTATCACAAATTCTCAGCCAATATTGATCCTAATTCCGAAAGACACAATACGGAAAGCTCTAATCTTGAGTCGAATACTTGTGGACATCACATAAGCGTTAGATAGAATATTTAAGAAAATCGTCCCCGAAACACAAAACAGTGTCGCTATAATCCCAAAAGTCACAATCCCAAATGTTATAATCCTATGATATAAACATGAATGATACGATTATACTAACATTATCACAGTAAATGCAATTCTGAACGCTATAGAACGATTATAGAGAGATGCCCATTAAGTAACATCATTATTCTAAAAGACATTCTTTTAATGCGATAAAGCCAAAGCACACATTCTTTATTGCAAGAAGCTCAAAAGATACGACCCCACACGACATAATCCATCGTGATATAATGCCGAATGATAATTTTGAACTGTTGTAAAATACGGCAACAGTGTATTTCAGTTTGGGGAAACTCCTAATTGATTGCTCTCCCATCCGCTAGGTTGGTAATAGAAAGAGAACAGAAAGAGGCGGTAGGTAACAAAATGCCAAGGCCTCAGAAGACACATCATCTTTAGGAACAAAATGTCTACGGGACCGACTTCACAAGACACCGAGTCTTGCCAAGTGTCCATGCTGACTGCTGGGTTTTTTTTTATCCGTCGAATTTATTAACAGGAGATATTGGACCTAAACTCGGATCTAGATATTTGCAGAGAGGCGCGTATCTGAACACACCAAGCTAACGGGGAAAACACGGATACAATCCTGTACGCCATAATCCTAAAAGACAATCCCAAAAGTCACCCAGAAACTGCATAATCTGAAACGACAATACATGAAATCATAATCTACATCGCAAATTCGGTGATCATGGATTTTTTTATTATTTTAAATGTTAGACAATTGTCTTATTTTTGTTGTCTGCACAATTTATCGGTTGCTATATAATTAAGACATCTTTCATTTTATTTTGAAGTTCTGAAATTAAAAATATTAATTGTAACATTTTAATAGTATAGATACACACGTCGAAAGAGAAAAGATGGTTTATTTTTTATCTCAAGTGTTTCCGTTTGATGATCCAACAAATAATTCCTTCTGAATTTCGATATTTTAAATGGCATTCTCTTTGACCTAATGGTAACACTAAAGTAAAGACGTGGATGAGGGATTTTTACCAGAAATCCGGTTGCGGGTCTATATTAACAGTCATGCTTTGGATCGAAGTAAGTTCTGGTCAACCCTTAGCGGGAGAGGGACGTATCTGTCCAGCGGTACCGAAGCCTCCATTGCCAAATTACAACTAAAGAACAAGTAAATATGCAAGGAGGTAGTAGGATGAAGAGTTGACATAGTATAAGTTGTCGTAAGTATGACCTAACTGCCCACCTGGAAAGCAGGCGAAGTATGTTCTTATTTCTCAACATGGCCTTTTCTTTCCACAAGTTATCATGGGGTTACGCAGCACACCCTCTCCCATCTTTCGGTGTACACTGACGCGATCGAGGAGCGGAGCCCAACCTGGCGGTTAATAACTAGTCGGATGATGGAAAGCTTTCGATGGAGCTCGCGTTGTATTTTTCAAACTATCTGCCGTATTTGATTGTATTTCGTATAAACGTTTGGCCGATACATTACTCGGCCTTCCCGTTTGTCCCATATATTCCTGTCTTCATCCTAATTGTTTAGACAAGACTTTTGGCCAACATACAGCGTGTCCCAGAATTAACCCATGTCTTTAGAACTTCCATAACAAGAGAAGATAAGTTTGCCTATAGTCCGATTCACATTCCTCCCCGGTCTTTTGAAGATGGGTAGAAGTTTATACATTGTTTCCTTTTTACGATTAGGTTTTCTAGATCCTGCTAAAGTCTACTTCAATTCTATACTTCTAACGTCCGCACCTAAACACTGAATTCATATTTACTATTTATCATAATTTTTTATTTTATTTTTTTCTTCAACATGGGTCGATAGGTTTGCTTATCGTTCGTTTCACACTCCTCCCCAGTCTTTTGAACAAAATTAGATGTTTATCCATTGTTTCCTGTTTAGGATTCGGTTCCTTTTAAAGTCTTTGCGTTGTCTTTCACTCCCTGTAGACCCTTGCGTCTTAGGAATATTATCGCCCTGCTGGGGGTGAATTGATTAAAAATAATGTTATATTATTTGTTCTTCAGACTATAAGGAAAATTACTCATAGAATTGTCATTTTGTGTTGACAAATTCCATGCAATTTCTTGAAATTTCGACATATTATGACCACCATGTTTTCCTGACCTGAACCCACGCGATTATTTTTAAAGAGTCAAGTGCGAATAATTTAGTAATTCAAGAAGAACATTCGAGAGTTGCAGAGTTATTAACTGATGTGAGAGATGGCACTATAAAAAAGAACGACTTTGTAATGTCAAAAAATGTATTTACACCGTATAATCTTTCATAATGAAATGGGAATTGTACATTAGGTTAAGTTGAGTTTCAACGTTTTTTTTTAGATCAAAAGTATCACCCAAGTTGGGTATTTGTATGCTAAGTACTGACACCAAAAAGTAGGTTTGTAACTTGCACCAATTTTTAGCATTTAGTTTAAAAGCTCGTCTAATAAGAAGAACTAGAAATTCCTTGTTTTTGATTCATTTACATACGAAATTGCTTAAAAAAATTATAATTTAAATCCAGAAAAGTTTGTCAATTTATATTATTCAAATGGGATGAATATAATATCTCAAAAAGTAGCAATTAAATTGAAATCATAAACCCCCAACCCAACAGCTTAGATAAGCTGCATTTTACCTCATTAATTGAGATACGGCAGTAATCACATTGCAAGATATTGTTAAACAGTTATATTTTCTGTTATCAATGAAACAAAAGCAAACAAGTATGGACTTTGCTAGGAACAAATCAAGTGATGATGATTTTAATATAATCTACGATTGTAATTTGAAGACTCCTCTAAACATCTAGAATCCAGGCTCACAAACTCCATTTTGGAACAGGTCGATCAACTGAGACCAATGTGTTGCATCAAAATTTATCTTTGATATTTTTTAACCTCTTTCTGGTTGGCTCTCCACTCCTGAAAAAATAAAAAAAATGAAATCAAAATAAAAATCTAAAATCTTACTTGTCTTAATTTTTATAATGAAATTAGGATAGTACTTTAAAATGAAACTATAAATCGATGAAATCATTTTAATCAATATTATGTGAATTACTTACCTAATGGCTAAAATTCTTTTTATAGCTTCTTCCACTTCCAGTTCATCTGATTTCAGCATTGCATACAACATATTTTCTGGTAAGAGACCAAAATCATTATGCTGAATATTTTTAATGCAATCTCCTGAAATTTATGTAGTAGTTCCATAATGTTTTGCAACATATTGAAAATATACAATTGCTGGTTATGAAATTTATTGTCACTTTTAATTTCAAACCAGCTAACTGCATAAACTCCAATTAACCGGACCAGGCTGTCTAGTTTTGAAAATATGTTTTTAGGGTAAATGTCTTGAGTCCATAAACACATTAGTCTAGTGGCTAACGTCAACCATCTAGCTTGATTTAAGGGCCCAATTTTTCAAGCAGCATATCTAGGGTTGACTTACCCTCATGAAATCCCTACTGCATATTCTAAAAGAAGTATCTGTTCACTACCCAGATCAATTGTCTGTTTGATGCTAGAATATCGGCTATCTAGAGGACTAACTATGGGTATAAATTTGACCTGGGGCAAATTATGATAGTCATTTGCACACAATCACCCAAATGGACCAATAGATGATGTCGGACTACTTGTGCTTCAATCAATATGATTAAAAACAGCCCTGAATGGAAGCTCATTTTGATGTAGAGAGCAACCAATGGTGTATAATTTTCTTTTTATTTGCTTCTATAGAACTGTAACAAGTCCAGCTTAACAGCCAGTATTTGTATGGGTGTTGTCCAGTAAAACAGCGTTTTAGTGTATCAACATTGCTATAGTCCTCCAAAACACTATCAACCTCCTTTGCTAGAAGAGCACCAGTTGCTCCAGTAGTAATGATAACTCTATGAGGGAGATATTTTCTACTTTCACCACAACCCTTCTCCTTTGTGAATGTCAAATAGTATTCTGTTCCCTTTGTTTTCTTTAATTTTTTCTTTCCATCTGCCTCAACAATCTCTTTATATAGCAATGTAGCATTGTCATGTCTTCCGTCAACACCAATATAAATAATGTTTTATCAATGTGTTTTTGATGGACATTTCGTTTTGTTCTTTCTTTTGAACGGTCTATTTTAGATTTATCCAAAATGATGTCTTCAATTTTAACACTTGGGAGAAAGCCCATAGACTTCAAATCTAAAAGAAAGGCTTTTACAAGGCTTGCTCTTAAGTTTGATGAACCATCACCCCTGATCAACTCAGTAGCATACCGAGGAATTTTTAAAAAGCTGTAAACACCCTTGGAATGTCTGGCAGGCTCATACTCTTCATATATGTCTTCATTATTTGATGACTGGGAAATAATAACATCCTCATCATAAGATGTAGAGACAATAGGAGATGAATCAATTTGTTTTTGTCTTTCTCCTTCCACTGCACTCTTTTTGGGTTTCTGAATGGCAGTTTTATCAACAGGTCCAAGTTGGAAACTACCCATGGGTCCTATTTTGGCCCTCTGGTCTTTTAAATATTCTGTCTTTCACTGGTACCTGAAATATTAAATTTTGAAATAGCAAAGTTTGTTAAGTTTGAACAAGTTATTTTTTAAGGAAATAACTATACTGGATGACTTGTCGAAAAGTAGGCGGCTCTGAATGGAAACGGTGGTCCTCCAAATTTTGTAGCAGTAACACTGCGAGTAGAAAGTACAGTTATTTTTCCAACCATTTTTATAAAAATATCTGGAAAAAATGTTTATTCTGTTATTATAAGAAATTAAACAAATTGAATTATAAATTCCAAAGTGAAATAAAAAAAAACTGGAAAATATAATAAAAGATGTAATAATAAATATGTGTTTACTTACCTTATGAAATAAATGCAAATCGCTTCTTACACTATAGTAGCATGCAAAAATAAACAAACTCGCGAATGAAAAATAATGTCTTCAAAAATAAAAATTAAATATCACAGTGAATATAAAGTTATTTCTTTATTTTTTTAATAATTAAGTTTATTAAAATAAAAAAAAGAAACGGACTTAATTATTTTTGTGTTTTAAATCAGCTCAATAAACTTGAAACAAATGTAAGAAAAAAACACGTGGAATGCTAAAGATATTTCGGTGCAGACTGAAAAAGTAACCACCTAAAACAAGTTCGTATTTGTTTATAGATTATAGAATCTTAAATGAAATATTTTTATAGTGTTTTTCTTTTTAATTTACTTTTCTTTAACTTACCCAGAACTGCACGATTTTGAATAATAATAAAACATTTTTTTGGTTGTTTTCTACATTTCTTTCTTCAAAACCTGGTGTTAATTTGACTTACTTATCTTTTCGGTTAACACCGGGCGAAATTCAGAATATTCCATTATGTTACTATTTAAATGCATTTGCGCAAAAATTGGTAAACCTTTAGAGAAAAATATTTTGTGCAGTTATTATTTATGTTAATTAGCAACTTTCGTTAGTTGTGGTTTCAAAATCGACCTACCCTATTCTACATTTCTAATGTTTGAATTTTTATTCTGTATAACATTGTTTTTAAATAATAATGTTGAAATTACTAATGTTCACAGTGACTCTTAGTGACTTTTGGGGCATCCTATATTATTTCTATCCCCGATTAATATCCTTCGATATAAAATTCAAAGAGGAATTACATTCAATATTTTGTATATCTTTTCGTGAAACGTCGACTGGTTGCTCAATACAAATGAGGTTTGGCTTAGCTTGAAAGAATTCTGTCTATAAATAACATTTTGTGGTAACGTTTTTTAATTCACTGCTAGACCTTGCATTATTTGTCCGTGATAATTGGTAATTTGCATCCCAGACTTATTTTTCTATCGCGGAAAGAGACCAACTTTCCAAGCATTGATAAATTCTATCACCTCAATTTATTTCTGAGAGAAATCCTCCAACTTCTAGAAACTGTAGACTTCACATGCTTATATGGACACAAGTATTCGTAAATAGTATCTATTTTCGCACTTCTCACCCGTGGAACTTTCTTTCGGCTTCGTGCCTCCCTATCAACTACGATCTTCAACAATTTTAATGCAGTATCATTCGCCATGTTCTGTCTTCGTGAATTATTCTTCTTTTATCGTTCTTTCTCTTCACTAACAATCTCAGTAACCCCTCGCGTTTTAGTGGCATTATCTCCTTGCTTGGGGTGAAATGATGAAATAATATTAGATTTTCAGTTCTTCAGCAATCTTGGGAACATAGAGGGAGCAAATCTTTCAGACGGAGGAACCTGAGCGTAGACAAATAGAAATATGGTGAAGATCTTGTAATATATTAACAATAATGATACATATTACTTACATATTTCAAATTAAATGGAGGATCATCGCATGAAAAAAATTCTTCCAAATTTAGAAAAAAAAATGTCAATAAAAGAAATACCATCATTTCTTAACTCCTAAAAGGCGGGAAATATTTTTTTACGAATGTGGTGTAGTCGATTGCCGTGCATGTTCGTATACAAAAAATAAAATTAATTTTTAATGTTAGTTTTATGCTTATTTCTGCGTTAATTATTTATTCTTCTAAAGATTTCTTATCCCTTCAAGATAGAAGCTATCATAGCGGTGCACAGTTTAGTCCCTTTTTATCTTCTGAGAATTGAGAAGACTTCTTCGGAATCATTGTTTTCTCCACAGTTTGGAAATCCGAAGTTTCCTCCTTTTAGACTATTTTCCACACTGTCTACCCTGTTATTTAATCCATAACTGAAGAAAATGGTATCCTACCTTTCCTAATGACATTAGTATTAAAGTGAACACGAAATATTATACAGGAAATTGAACTCAACTAAACCCATTCCACTTTTCACGTCTGTAACGGATTTGCTATCCGCACGTTTTATAATTAAAGGCAAAAACTATAAAAATGATTTTTTAACACTATATCTATTTTTAAAAGGTTGGCGTAGTACAGTTTTTATATTATAGATTCTACCAGTTCTTCCTAAGCTCAGTAATATGACTAAGTTATTATTAACCGTTATGTAAAATTTCAGATAGAATATATCTGGAAAAGGAGAATATTAATAAAAATACAGGCAAAGGAAATAAAACAAATGCCAAGTTTCTGTAAATGTTTGAAGCATTCATTGCAGAATTAAGTAGACAATGTTTCCTTCTTTTTTCGTATCTTTTCTAATTGAGAATTGTTCATACAGACACAGAACTTTGTTCTTCTAACTTTATTTGCAGACAAATAATCCATGAAGGGACGTCCCCTCGTGAATACTAGGGCCAGGAAATTCTTCTCCCCGGAATCGATGCTCCAAATTTACAAATCAACCATCCGCCCTTGCATGGAGTATTGCTGCCATATATGGTCTGGAGCCCCTTCTGTTTGCCTCGGGGTTCTTGATAAGATCCAGAGACGGGTATGCAATGTAATTGTCCCTGATCTGGCTTCTCGTCTGCAGTCTCTCTCTCACAGACACACCGTCGCCTCTCTCTGTCTCTTTTATAAATACTTCCATGGTAATTGCTCCGATGAGCTGCTATCGCTTGTTCCCATTCTCCGTGAATTCAAGCGTCCTACGAGGTTGACATCCCGTTCTGGGGTGAAAAGCTTAAAAAGAAATCTCATGAATCCAGATTTTTCCAATTACTTGTTTACAATCGAATGACGAATAAACTTATTGTTGGGGAAAATGTAAAATCGTCATTGGATATCAGCTGATCACCAATAAAGGATCCGATGTTTCAAGTTAAATAGCTGTAGAATATGAAAAAAACAATAATGAGTTAGTTTCTCGTAGACTTAAACTAGGGTCCTTTTTCTTGATGATCATGATTTGTTTACAGACTATCACTTTGCACAAATACCTCCATCTTTATTAAAAGCTTAAACAGTTTTCATACCGCAAGTTTTTTTTTCTTGCTAATGATAAAAAAGATTTGATGATAAAGTTTACTTTTATAAATGTTTATATATTTCCATTATCAGGTATCGATTTCCCGGCGAAAAATGTTGTAACTACCATCAAATGACCACCAGATTCAATCATCATCTCGAACCATCGACGTTGCTATACCGGAGTCATGTATTCATGTATTTTAGTCCGTATTGAAATATGATTGTAGATTAAATTAATGCTTAATCCCAACAAATAAATCATTGTCGCATAGAAAACTACACAAAGTTTTTCATTCAGTCAGTCGTAAAAAAGAAATAGATTCTGATCAAATATCAGAAAAGTGTTATGTCGACATATAACATCTCCACCACACAATTATGGCTACTTTCGCGTGTGAAAGGTGCGTGTAAACAATAGTCTCAATGCATATAAATGCTGCCACATAGTTGGACGGTGTCCGGACAAATTATACCTACTCTTCATTTTATTTACTCTTAACATATAAATACCGGTATTAGCGAGAAGAATTATGTGAATTCTGAATTTATCCCCATAAATAATTTTGATTTATGATGTTTTCACCTTGTCAAAAAGTGCATACGAAAACGAAAATCGATAAATGATTCGATAAACACATAAATTGACATGAAGAGTAGTTATTTTCCTCTGAAAAAAATCTAATATAATCATACAATTATATAAGAGGACTAGCATTCCCTTCATTATTGTTTAGAACCCGGAGTATTGCTTGCTATACACTCCTACCTGAATTAGAAGTTGATTTTGAACAAAACTTCCTGAATCGGTTACTTTCCTATTTTTTCCATGGCGACAGGAGTCAATGTTTGGTCTGAGGACACATAAAAGATTTAAAATTCCAAGTTTCAGAATAATCAATAACACATGCTGGTTATCTATACTTAAAGGATTACAGGAATACAGTTTTCATATTATACATTATACCAGTTGTTCCTAAGCTTAGTAATATATCTAAGTTATTACTAAGAGTTATGTAAAATATCAGATAGAATGTATCCGGAAAAGGACACTAGGAATATTCATTAAACTTTATGCAAACTGCACATGTAGTTAACGAAACGATTATCGATGCTGAAAGTGAAATCGGCGAGCCGCTTTCAGCTTCCGTGTGAGATTAGGTTCGTTCATTTAGTAGTAAGGTCTTAGGGGAAAGCATAGATTAATCTATACTAAATCGGCCATGGAATAGATGTCAGAGTAGACTAGGCATTTGAGCCTTAGGTAGCAGCCAGTCTAGGAAACGAACGGTATAAAAAATGTTCTCATTTATTAAGAAATGGTAATATATGGAGTCAACTTATTACCTACATCCTGAAAGGACAGGGCACTAGATGAAACAGTGTTTCCCTCTACAAAGGTGGATGCAGGTTCGATCCCTGAACGAGGAAACAAATTTTCTTTAATAAGAATTCTCGAATACGCAGGCCGAGAGACGTAATACACACTAGTTAATGAATAAAAAATGTGACATCTATTTGAAATACGAAGTATCAGTCATAAAAAAGTTTTGAAGTAATATCTATATATATTCAGGTATAAGATTAGAACAAATGGAGTATAATTCCATTTTCCATAGCATTTGATTTTTAAAAAAAGGCTCAATAAAGGCTAGAGCTTGATATTATTTATTATACGAGATTAAAATATAAACATGTTAAAAAAATCTCTACACAATAGCTTTCATGTTTTGGCACTAAGATGTGCCTCTTCAGGCGATAGTAAATAACTAGTGAGTAAACGATTATTTTTAATTTCAAAAGTAAAATACCCACTCTTTTACGGTAAGACAAGAGAAAACAAGAAAAAAATAGATCAGAATTAAAATGAGGCTTGTGGGTTTACCCTGATTAAGCAATCAGGTGACAGACCTACGTAAAATTCAAAATTACCCTCAAAAGACAAAATTTATATCTTGGCTTCTTTAGAGTCGAATAGTGTTATAAAAACATCGGATAATTCGATTAAGATATCTTTAATCATTTCTGAGATACACTGATTCAAATCTTAAACTAACAAATGGACAATTTTGCATTCACTCGATTTGGACAATTTTGCTGTTACACTCGGTATATACACATACATACGTAAGCAATTATACATATAAACAGTTTATATCTGAATGCTCGCTATTTTCAATATTAAGTAATCTCTTCCTTCATATATATATATATATATATATATATAGTTTACGAAAAACTAGGTAATCCGTATGGGTAGACCCAATGAAGATAAAATCCAGTGAGCTCAATGTAAATCAGAGCTAATAATTTAAATAAAAACAGATTACTTTAAGGTTCCATATAATAAATTATTTCACCACAGCTCTTTTAAAGGACAGCGGATCATCAGATATATTTCCAAATGTTGAAATAAAAAAATGAAAATAAATTTACACATTTATGACGGGCAATAATAAGGAAATTAACGAAGTGGGAGCAGTGTAGGGGGTAGAGAGACAGCATTGAGTTAGATGTAACATTTCTATTGTTTCAAATTTAAATTTTCGCTGAAATCTAGACAGTGACACTTTAAATCTGTTAACGGAAGTTATATCTTGATATAGGAGGGGGAATACCAAAAAGCATAAAAAGAAAAAAAGAAAAAGAGAGAAAAAAAAGGGAGAAAGATGTTGGAATAAAGTGTCATTAACTTCCATTGGAATAGGCGTTGTTTTTTTCTTTACTTTGAGATTTCGTAAATTTTTGGGTTTAAACAGTCTAAGCAATTTAATTATATGTTAAAGTTTTTTTTAAAAAAACCTTATTACGAACATTTTGGGGATTTAATGTGAAATAGTCGATTAAAAAACATTTATAGAATTTAGATTAAAACACTAGAAACTTTTTCTCAAATATAAGTTTACATCTAGTAGTAAATGATTATTAAGGTGATATCTTTATCAGTTTGAATTTTATTTATGAGTTTGATTATTGACTATTTTTACATTGGTAAATTCTATTAGTTAACATTTAGTTTTAATTTAATATGGAGTGGCATTTTAACGCAATATTAGAGATCATGCTCCATCATATATTGTAAATACATCTATGTGAATTTCATACACATACGTTCTTTTACATTTGCAGTTATTTATACAGGTACACGTGTACTGATATACATGGGTAATTTCATATATCTTCTCAGATGTTTCCGTATACTTACATATATATATATATAGGGGTGCAACTAGAATTTCCTAAAAAAAACTCTCTAAGAAAGAAATTAGGTGATAACTTTAGTATTCAATCATCTAAATATTTCGTTATTAATAATGATTATTAAAGCGTAATTTATTTAAGAAAACAATATTGTAAGTATTGTAAGTGGGGTAAAAAATGAATAACCTACTTGTAAGTCTTTTTTTCTTTTAAACATTCTTACATACACCCATACACATATACACACATATATATACACACATAGGCACATATTTACCCACATACACACACACACACACATTCTCCCATAGACACACACACCTATCTATATATACATATATATATATATACATATATCTATATATACATACATATCTGTATTCACACTTGCCCACATTTATACACATATCTCTACACATACATATACACATGTACACACACATATATACACACATACATACACATATACACCTATATATATCCTATCTATATACCTACCCGTATCAATACATACATATCAATATTCATATCGGCCAAACACAAATATATTTTCACAATACACAACTATACAGATGTATTCCTATCTTTCTATATAAACAAATATACATATACATATCAAAACAACGTATCACTGTTTCAGTCCACAAACATATTTCGCATGCATACAGTTATGTGTTCATATTCACATGTGAATAATAACATTTCAAGAGTAAAGATCAAGTAATATATTTTGTTAGGTTTAGATTGTTCCTATGCCGACATTTAAAAATTAATTCATTATGACTGTTCAGCAATACATCCGGATCTTTATACCTTATAATGAAGATCTTTTCTCTTAGACACAGATCGCATCTGTCTCTGAAATTTATTGGAGTTCTGGCTCTCGAGATGATCTTCCACGTTATTTGTGGGGTTAAGCCAACCTCCAACAAATTCCAATAATGTTTTGACAGTGCCGTTTGGTTCTTCTTATGTCTATCTTTGAAGGACTGGCGGTGGTTATAGAATCGGTTCTTCCAACTACCCGCCGATATCCCTATGTAATTCTTCTTTTGCTCCATATTTTCTTTGGGGAAAATAGTTGCCTCATATATCACATTTTCAGCCAAGCACAGTCCTTCAACTGGGCAATTTGATCTTGTCCTGCAATTGCATGTTGATAATCTCATTTTGGATGTATTACTATCAGTCTTTACTTGATTTTTATGTAGATTTTTCAAAATTTTACTGTTATGTGAGCTAATAATTCTTTCTATATTGTTCATGCAAGAGTAACTGATCTTTAAGTTCATTTTGTTAAATATCTTTTTTAAAAGTTGATTTTGGCTAAAATGTTTATCAATTAGCTTCATGAAGTACTTTCCTATATTAATGTTAGAAAGGTTACAGAAAGGTGGATTGAACCATATAATTTTTCTTTTCCTATTTTTGGATTTAGTGGGTGTTTTATTATCTGACCTATCTATATAGCTTAGTGTCTGTTTAAATTTACTTTTTAATAGGGCTTGATCATATTTAGACTTATTTTGGTTAAAAATAGTTTTACTAGAGGAGAGTTTATTTATTCTTGTATTTACTGTATTTGGAATTTGCTTAATTATTGATTTCGGGTGGTTAGAGTATATATTTATATATATGGGTGATTGGTTTTCCTTTTGGAAGGGTTTATAAGTGCTATTGTTGAGGTTAAATGTAACGTCTAGGAAGTTAACTATTTTTAGGTTGGAAGAAATTTCGATTTTAAAACCTAGAAATTTGAAGGCCTTAATTATTTTCTTTTGTAGTCGGGATGTTAAAGGTCCATTGGTATCAGGTACAGCAACTAGCCCATCATCTCTGCATAGCCCTACATTTTGAGGGTCAAGGAATCTAAAATATCTAAAATATATATCCCTATTAAATCGGTTATTTGAGCTGAATCAAATGCACCCATTGGTACATCGAAGTTGTCTTTATTACTTTTAATCCAATATATTTTAAGACATTTTTATGTTTATACATTCGTTTTATAGATAAAATATGTAAGTAAATGCTCTGTTTACGTAAATATTTGTATCTATAAAAAGGATGTATAAACCTAAAAATGTCTTAAGATAATTGTTGGATTTGCCCATTTCATAATATATATATATATATATATATATATATATATATATATATATATATATATATATATAATCCAGTCTCTCTCTCTCTCTCTCTCTCTCTCTATATATATATATATATATATATATATATATATATATATATATATATATATATATATATACCCACAGACACACACGGTGGAGTAATGAATAATGGGATGGGTTGAGGAATCGGAGAGCCAATCTCAAATTCCAGTCTAATCCATTACATTCACTTAAGTGTTAATACCCTTGGAAATGGTATGAATCCCCTTAACACACCAGATATGGGCTAATGGCTGGACAGACCGGGTTATATAGACTGGGATGGCAACTGGTGTGGGAGAAGGACAACTCTGAATTCAAAACCTGCGGCGGGTTGTTTGGGGACCTTGTGGCACGTAGTATTCGGGCCTTCAAAAAGTGTGGATGGTTCTGCACAAAACCTTCACCACTATAATCAAATCACATGTACTGGTGTCTGGCTGTCGGTTTCAAGGAAATGAGCTGATTGACCCTCATATTTTGAATACGGCGGGAGAAACGATGATATATATATATGTGTGTATATATATATATATAAGATATATATATATATATATATATATATATATATATATATATATATATATATATATATATATATAATATATATATATATATATATATATATATATATATATATATATATATATATATATATATATAATATATATATATATATATATATATATATATATATATATATATATATATATATATGATAAATACAAATATAAAAACTTTTATTTAGCTCATTGATACTCTATTTAAAGCCTCTAATCCGGAAATCCATAGAAGAATCTTTGTGTATTTTTTTCGGTTCACACGTCAGGAGATATCAGTAAATGAATGCCAATTTTCTCGTTGTCGTTATTTTTATATTAGTTTAGGGAAAATTATTTATCTATTTTTTTATTGGCGTTCCGTTGATTTTTCATCTGTGTGTGTGTGTGTGTGTGTGTGTGTGTGTGTGCACGCGCCAATACGTGTATGTGTACGTAGGCCTGTACGTGTGCGCATGTGCACATGGATAACATGTCATGATTATTCCTTTTTTCATAACGTACATGTCTCCTTGTACCATCTCATTATTCCTTTTTTTTCGTACACACACATCTGTCTATCTGTCTATCTATCTCAGTCTATTCATATCTATCTATCTATCTATCTATCTCTCTCTCTCTCTCTCTCTCTATATATATATATATATATATATATATATATATATATATATATATATATATATATATATATATATATACATATATATATATATATATAGGAGGCACGGTGGAGTAATGGATAACAGCTTGGATTGAGGAATCGGAGAATTCCAGTCGAATCCATTACATTCACTTACGTGCTAATACCCTTGGGAAAGGTATGAATCCTCTTCTGCTCCCTCCAACTATGGGTAAATAGCAGGACAGACTGGGTTCTATAGCCTTGGATGGCAACTGGTCTAGGAGAAGGACAACTCTGAATTCAAAACCTGCGGTGGGTCGTTTTGGGACCTTGTGGCATTCGTTGCACCAGGTCCGTGTATTGGTCCCTCCAAAAAGTGTGGATGGCCCTGCACAAAGCCTTCACCACTATAATCAAATCCTGTGCGGGTGTCGGGCTTTCAGTTTCTGGGAACTGATCTGTCTGACCCTCATACGTCGAGTTCTCCGGCTCTATATTTCATACACATATGAATAAATTCAATGAGACTTTCAATTACATATATAACACATTCTGTACATGATGTTTACAAGCTGTGAATCACACATATACTCTACAGTGCGTTGGGCTTCCCTATATATGCTTGTGTGTATTTGTGTGTGTGTATATACATTCGGAGATTGTCAGAGTGTCGAAGAGATTAATTACCAACTGCATGTTGGCCAATATCTTTGCCAACGCATTAATTCGGCGAAGACTTACTGCTTTCGTAATCCTTCCGTTTTCTCGGCATTAAAGCTGCCGAGTTTCGCGCTGAACGCCAACAGGTTACTGTGCCAAGCGGCCTTTGCGCACTTTACACAAATTCTTGGACCACTTGCTAATCGATATCGCATTTAAATTCGGCGTTGATAGTGAAGAGCCACTGGCAATGATATTTTGATGGTAAAGTGCCGGCTGGTTGCTTTATTAAAAGAACCGCAGATTTAAATCAATGGTTAGCATGTAGGCTTCCTCGTGATGAGGCCTGATTTTTCAGTGCTGCATTATAAACTTCACAAACTAGAAAGTATAAAACATGAACCAGGTATTTTTATCGGGTATTCGAAATGCTTCTTGTTTCTTTAGATTTACCAAAGGCATACATTAATCTTATCAATCTTTATAGAATGCATGTGTTGTTTGGGAACTGCTCTCAGACAAACAGCTTTAAATTTTTTTTGGAATTTTCGCTTTATTAAAAAAAAACGAGGATCTAAATAAATGGTTACCAGGTCGGCTTGCTCGTGAACAGGCGTCTTTGGAGTGGTTGCAGCGACTCTGTTAAAACAAGTTTATATAGCTTTAGAGCATCGTCGATCAATCATGGCTCTTCACAACTTCCTGCCTTTGTTCGTGTTCTACAAATTCAAATTCTTTAAGTTGTTAGCCATACTTTCCTTGTTTTTTATATGTCCACTGAGTGTAAGATTTCTTAAACGCTCTCTCCGTATTATATGTTCCAGATATTTTACCTCCGTTTTTGTGTCTTATTTTAATATATAAATGTCTTTGTAGTTTCACATCAAAGAACATAATTGAAATTCACGCATAATTAAAATAAGAAATGTAACTGATTTTCCCTTTCAATAAATTTAATAGTAATATTTTTAACAAAATTTATTTGGAATAATTAATATTTTCTTAATATTAAACAAAATTGACAATTATAATATTTTATTTTACTGTTCGTTAAAATGTTGTATTTGCCGAATCTTAGTGCCAATGTAGGTTGTGCTCAATGCTTGCAAACTTCTCATAGTTTTCAATAAATGCTCCTTTTACAGACCGTATATTTAACTCCCCACAACTTCATGATTTTGTCGCGATAAGTCACTTCGTCTTTACACACGTCTTTGGCTTTGCAGTTCATGCCCTGCCGTCCACTTACTCAAACACATCGAAGAGGTTATTCATTCGTATCCCATGCTAATTCCCCTGAGAAAAAAGTATGAATCCTCTTCTTCTCCCTTCAGCTATGGGCAAGCAGGACATACTGCGTTCTGCATCCATGTGTTACAGCCGGTCTAGGAGAAGGTATCTCTGAATTCAAAACCGGCTCCGTCAGTCTATCTTGCCTCTATGACCCTGATAGGCCGATAAATTGAATGTTACAATCTTTAATTTCTGCCCGAATTACTGGGATGGGGAATTATTATTATTTACTTGCAAACGATTGTCTTCATCTTTGTTGTTGTTATCACGAATTTCATCAGGTATGTGTCAAATCTAGGAATACCGAACTGAGACCATTATTTAAGCATTAAGATTAAAGGATTAGGATTAAAAAGAGTCTGTTCTTGCTCCACTGCCGATGTTTCGAGATATCTTTAGTTTTGTAATCTTAATACTAGTCTCTCTCTCTCTCTCTCTCTCTCTCTCTCTCTCCCTCTCTCTCTCTCTCTCTCTCTCTCTCTCTCTCTCTCTCTCTCTCCCCGGGGGAAGTCGTGGGCCAACTATTTAATTCACTAATCTACGCTCCCGTGAGCAGTGGAACGAGAACAGTCTTCCCCCGCAGATTTAATAACGTTTTCAGTTCTGAATTGGTTGTATGTTACCCAGATCGACATACACTTGAGGGGGGCCGGAAGTTACAACGGACGAAACATTATGCTAAAAACAACGAAGATGAGGACAACAGTCTGGATTTGATTGCTCGCAGCTATTTATTTGAAGTTCCGATACTGCTTAAATCCCTTCATCAGGGTCTGTTCAAGTTTCTTCTTCCTATATAAGAAAATTGGTGATATTAACTAGTAAACCGTTTTTGTTTGTTTCTAATCATATTTTCCGATTTCTTTATAAAAAAAATACGTTTTCAAAAGAATATGTCGCTATACTTAAGTCTTTTAGGTTTTCCGTGACACAATCTCCATCGTCTCGTCTACTCAGATTTTCGCATTTGATTGAATTTGACGTTATAATATAGAGGATGATACAAAACATTTATTATCATTTGAGAAACAAAAAAACAACTATCTACATAGTCGAGGCAATTGAACGTAAACATGCTTAATGTTGAGCAAAATAAAACTTATTTATCAAAGTTTGATTGCGAAATTCAAATGTGTTTAGATCTCTTGAACAATTTCACAAGTATTCAATATGCGAACTGCGACACCATCTCCACCGGATCTTTTTTGCTCTGGAAAAACTTTTAGTTCCATGTTCAAATCTCTCGCAAATTAACGCAGCATAGGTGTCCGAGCATTACACACAAAACCTCTTTTCTTTTCCAGTGAATTGAATTTCTATCCTTGAAAGGAAAAAACATAAAACATTAACTATAGACCTTTCAATTGTTTCTACACATGCTGTTAAAATTTGACATAATTTGAACCAGAAATGGTCAAGGGATTAGATTACGATCTTGTCTTCTACAGTTCACAGTTAATCCTTCTAAGCTTTCCGTGACTTCTTTTACTTTTTGTGTGCCGTGTCCCTTCAGGACGTAGGTGATCTTGGCTCTCCACCTTCCCCCTATCATGTTGTGCACCTGTTATACGCGTAGCGTATTTTGTTAAAATAACGTTATCCGGTGCTAAATTTTGGTTGCTCATTTTGTCCCTTTAAAATCATCTCGCTGTAAAGGCGAGAAAAAGCAATTGAAATTCCTAGAACATATAATGACGAAGAAAAACTTGGAAAGATTAAACCTGCAAGGGCATATTGAGGTCAAGAGAGATGGGAAATACAGCGAGCCTTTCAGCCGACGAGTTTGTGTGGATAGATGTCGGAGGACATAGAACAGGGACAAAAATATGAGCTACAACGGATAAGAAGTTGAGGCAAGCCTATGTCCTGAAGGTACGCAACACACAGAAGAAACAGAGGGTTGCGTTTTTATTTTGTGCATTCGTTAAACACGTTCTTTATCCGCATGCAGTCTCTTTGTCCCAACTCGTGATTACAGATTGCTTGAATATTTGCTCTCTGAAATTTAGTAATCTAATTCTTCCTGTATTTTTGCTAGGTACCCTGAACAAGTTCTTTTCGCTTGTATGTGATGGGGGTTGGCTTAAATAAGACTGCGTAGCTGAGCCTTAAGGAAATAAAAGAACACGCATCAACGAGACTTGTATACCATTTCATTCGTATGAATATTTCTAATTTTAGTCTCTAAGTAAATGATTGAAAACTTGGAAAGATTGATTAATCTGTTAATCAATTAGTTACAAGGTTAATGGTGTAAAGACATTTGTTTTACATCAATATTTATTTTTAAATGCAATTTGTTTCGTTGTAATCCGGTTAATTCAATTACCCATATGAACCTATTACGCACAGCATTTTATTTTTTTCCTATTTCTTATGAACAGTTTGCTTAATGTTCAATCTGAAAACTTGGAGAACTTCCAACATATTTCAGTCTAATTTTCACTTTCCAAAATCATAATTGATAAATCTGTTTAAGATATATGGGGAAAAGAATTCAAACTGACGCCAGGATGATAAGAGTTAATCATATAGATTGGACGTTGCGCAATAAAATTTCATGAGCAAAATTCAACTAGTAATTCCTTCTAGCTAAACACATATTAATTAACTTTTTATGTTATTTGCTGTTAAACATTTTGTTTATTTTAACATTAATCCTAAAATGCTAAGAATTTCAGAGCCGAAACCAGTTTTGAACGGTTGAAATATATTCACGAGCTTTTTCTTTCTTTTTTCCAACAATGAAAAGAAATAATTTTATATTGCAAAACGAAATGATTTGTTTTATAGAAGATATAATCGCGATACAATTCTTACCTGGCATCTCACCTTCATTCAATTTCATCTTTGCATCTAACTAGTTCAACAATAAAACGATGAGACTTAGTTGCCAATCTACTAACACGCTTAATTAAATATAGTTAAGGTAAAAAGGAGAATTTGCTCATTAGAAGAAATTTCCATTTGTAGAAAAACCAGAAGGAAACCATACCACGTCGGCCGGAAAGTTACAGAGGTAAGGTTACCAAGACAGGATTGATTGCGTACTGGGTGTGACGATAAACTATATCTGACAATTAGGCCTCTGATCAGAAGATTTTGAGGAACATGGAACCATCTCTTAATTACTATTGTTCCCAGGTCCACTCTGACCAGAGGTGGTAGCAAATGTAGGTTCACAGATATTGGCAAATAGTTAACCCCCAAACTGGAGTCGAAATAGCATTAATATGTAAAAATATGTTTTAATACCAGCAATACATTTCTGAAAAAAAATATTACCAGCAATAAATTTTAAAAAAATATTGCCAGCAATAGATTTTGGAAAAAATATTACCAGCAATAATTTAAAAAAAATATAACCAGCAATAAGTTTTTGCCAAAAATATATTACCAGCAATAAATTTTTAAAAAATATTACCAGCAATAAATTTTTTTAAAATATTACCAGCAATAATTTTTTAAAAAGTATTACCAGCAATAAATATTTTTAAAATATTACCAGCAATAAATTTTGGAAAAAAATATTACCTGCAATAATTTTTAAAAATGTAACCAGCAATAAGTTTTTGCCAAAAAAATATTACCAGCAATAAATTAAAAAAAAAACAGCAATAATTTTTTTTTTAATATTACCAGCAATAAATTTTGGAAAAAAATATTACCAGCAATAAATTTTAGAAAAAAATATTACCTGCAATAATTTAAAAAAATATAACCAGCAATAAGTTTTTGCCAAAAATATTACCAGCAATAAATTTTTCAAAAATATTACCAGCCCTAAAGTTTTGAAAAAAATTACACCGAATAAAATTTTTTCCGCGTTGACTTTGATATGCCGGAAAGACAAAACAGACCAAAGCAATCAGGACCCATTACATGACAGGCCCTTTACAATCTCGAGATAAATCGTATGAACAGCAGACCAGACCTAGCAAGACGAGTGGTAAAGAATGAGAAAAATTACTTAGTACCTTAAACCATCTTTCCTAGCATTAAAACTATGAATTGATACAATAAAATCACTTCACTTCATGGCAGTAGAAAATGTCCAAGAAGGTTCATAGTGTTGCTCTCCTATAGTTTACAATCAACCATATGAATGGCAGAGAGAAAAGGTTCTCTGTGGTGAAAATAGTTTTGTTCTGGAAGCGTTAGAATTGACAAGCCATTACCTGTCGAGAGCAGCTGCCATATGTCTTTGTCGGATCTCTCGATGTCCTCTGCATATATGCTTAGTTAGGAATTGATGATATCGGGAAGTTCGTTGATGTCGATCGGACACAGCGTAGATCTGAGGAGAGTGCTCTTGGAGAACACTGATTTAATATAAATGAACGAGAAGTGTGTCTATTCGATACGAACTTCATTACACTGTTAAGATAAAACCAAATATTAGTCCAGAGACACCGTAACCCTTGAGCTTTTTAAAAAATATTACCAGGCCTAAAGTTTTGTAAAAAAATTACCCGCAAGAAAATTTTTTCGGCATTGAGGTGGATATGCTGGAAAAACAAAACATACCAAACCAATCAGGATCCATTACATGACATGCCCTTTAGAATCTCGAGACATATCGTAGGAACACCAGACCAGATATAGCATGAGTATTCAGTTCACGGATGAATAGTAAATTTATAAATGTACAGGAGGTATTCTAACGAGAATTGCCCGTGACATATCTAAAGTTACATGAATCGCCCGTGAGATATCTAAGGTTACAAGAATCGCCCGTGATATATCTAAGGTTACAAGAATCGCCCGTGAGTTATCTAAGTTTACAGCCTGAGCTTCGCCATTCATATCTAAATCTTGATAGACAAATTCAAAAATTTCTGTTAAAACATCGTGAGTAAAGATTGAGAAACAGAATCCATATTGTTTATCCGAAATGAGGCCGTATGAGGTAAGATGATTAACCAATTCGTCGTTCGTTTGAGCGTCGAACCCTTTTCAAAAAAGAAGTAAAAGACGAATAGGGCGATTAATTCGAAGAGTAATTCTGTGTATCTTGTGGGATTATTATTATATAATATATTATGAGCTCTTTTTGCAAAACCAGACTTTGAATTCAAAGAAGTAAAAAAAATCGTCACAAACCTACATAGGACGTGTAAATGATGCTTATTCGTTTTTTTCTTGGTAGGTAGTGAGGTATTATTATTAAACTAGATAGAAGACGAAAAGTGGGGAAATATATTTTTTTTTGTATTTCTTATTTTTCTACTTTGTTTGTCATATTTTATTAAAACAAGTCGCCATTCTCACCTATTGGGGAGTGAAGTATGATATCTGATTTGATCCCACCTCTACCACAGCTTGGTGGTCTTTGAAAATGGAGAAGCCTCTTATTAAAGCCAGCCACAACCTTTCACTAAATGGCAATTTGATTCGATTATAGCAGGAATTAAACACGAGGTCCCATGTGTAAGTAGAAAGAAGCTAGTTTTCCATCATCGCATATTTTTTAGTATGGGGCAATGGTATTTATACTAAGCTAAAACTTAATTATAAAAAAAAATTGTTTCTCCCCTCCCACTTTTTCGTTAAGTATTCCAGTCGAAATGTCGGCGACTAAACCGACTATCCCACTCCTAGTCACGAGTGCGGCGGTTCATTAACAAGCCAGTGGGACGAAAAACAAGACCTAACAAAGAGCGGAGTAACGGCCAGCTAACTAGAGGTGATGTCTCCATAAACCACCGTGGAGAAGGTAACGGTAAACCACTCCACTACCTATCCCAAGACAAATCATGACTAACAACTCAGATTATATAAAACCTAACGGTGTGAAGGGGGTTAATTAGCTCCTCACTCGGTAAGGATTGACATGCGCAACAGGTGTCACCTGACCGTCATCCAGTGACTGCTAGCATAAACGGCGTAAAAGCGTAAAACCGATCCCTCGCCTGGAAAGGAACGACATGAACAACAAGTATCACCGGACCGTTATCCTGCTACTGCTCGCATCAAACACAAATTAACTCCCGGCACATGGAATGTCCGAACATTGAACAACTGCGGCCAGTTTGATAATGTTAAACAAGAGATGAACAGATTTAACATCAACATTCTAGTTGTATGTGAAACCAGATGGCCAAACAATCATGATTTCGTCAGCGACAAACACAGGATCATTTATGCAAGCGGTGAGAGGAACGACAAAGGAGTAGGACTAATACTAGATAGCGCATTTAAGAAATGCGTTCTCGAATACCACCAACTTTCCATGAGAATTCTGGTAGTGATACTGAATGGGAAGCTTTTCAACATGGCTATTATAGTAGTGTACGCACCGACGTCACAAAGCGAGGAAGAAGACATGGAATCTTTCTATTCCATGCTAGACAGTGCTAAGGCTCTATGCAAATCATAAGAAGTCATCATTATTATGGGAGACCTAAACGCCAAAGTAGGCAGGGAAAGGGAAGGGGATATAGCAGGAAGATTCGGACTTGGAACCCGCAACGAGCGCGGATAAAAATGGATCCAATGGTGCACAGCCAATGACCAGGTAATAACCAACACATTGTTCCAAGATCATCCGAGACGACTATGAAGACGGAGGAGTCCAGGAGGAGAAACTAAAAACCAAATTGATTATATAACCATCAACAAAAGATTCAGGAATGCAATGATCAGCTGCAAAACCTACCCAAGTGCCGACTACAGAAGCGATCATCGCCCTCTTATATATAAACTAAGAGTGAAATTGCAGAAACTGAAGAAGCCTAACACAGCACCCAAATTGCAATACAACAAACTCCTGAGTGATCCTAACCTAAAAGACAAAATATATGGACAATGTGAAAAGAAGATACGAAGGACACAATGGAAACTCAAAATTGGTTGCACTAAGAGACACTTTTGTGATATCAGCAAACGATATCATCCCAAAGGAGACAAGAAAAAAAGAAAAAAAAACGAACGGATGAGTGATGAGATTCTGAAAATGATGGAGAGGAGACAGAAAACTCTGCCAAGATTTGAAACGGAGTACAGAAAATCACACAATGAAATAAGGACCAAATGCAGGCAAGCTAAAGAAGAATGGCTAAACGAAAAATGTGCAGAAATAGAAA
This sequence comes from Acanthosepion esculentum, assembly GCA_964036315.1. NCBI lineage: Eukaryota > Metazoa > Mollusca > Cephalopoda > Sepiida > Sepiidae > Acanthosepion > Acanthosepion esculentum. The sequence goes on from OZ038485.1 coordinate 132,226,152, forward strand.
GATTGAGTACTACCGTCAAAAGAGACATGCACAAATAAATAAGACAGCTAACAGGACAAAAGACATTCTCGTCAACAGGCTACCTAAAATCAAAGGATGGAACACTTATATTACAGAAGGAAAAATTCTTCAACGCTGGAGAGAGTATATTGGAGAACTCTTCCACGACGAAAGGGAATAACCAGCAATACACAGAACTACCAACGGGCCTGGAATTGTGAAAACCGAAAACCCTCACTGGCAAAAATGAACAGATAACAAGGCATCTAGGCCAGACAGAATTGTTGCGGAAATACTGTGAACCTTATATGGGTTTGCCATAGACAATATCACCGAAATACAGATACCAGGCGCAAAGAAATGCGAACTCCGCCGAACAATGAGCCTGATGAGCTACGTGCCAAACCTCATCATCCCGTATTCTGTTGAATAGAATGCACAGCAGAATCAGGCTAGAGATAGGACAAGAACAGTGTGGGTTCGTTAAAGACACCGGAACAAGGAACACGGTATTCATGCTCAGAATGTTATCAGAAAGAGCGATACAGATGCAGAAGGACGTGTACCTGTGTTTCATAGACTACGCAAATGTCTTCGACAAATTACGCCACAAGGATTTGATGGAACTGCTCAACAATCTCGATATATTCGGGAGGGATATCAGAATAATCAAGAATCTATACTTGCAGCAAACAGCATGCATGCGCATAGAGAATGAGTTCAGCAAGTATACAAAAATAGAAAGGGGCGTAAGGCAATGATGTGTCATCTCAACCGACCTGTTCAACCTATAGAGCGGGGCAATTCTGAGAGAATTGGAAACCACGCCGGGATTTAGCATTGGCGGCCACAACCATAACAACATAAGATACGCAGATGACACAGTACTGATAGCAGACACGGAAGAGAAATTACAAAATCTCCTAAAGAAGGTAGCGACGGAGGGCGAGAAGAAAGGACTAAGCATAAACTAGAAGAAGACAGAATGCATGGTCATCAGTAAGGAGATGAGCCCGAAATGCGATTTGAAGGTCGAAAACACTAGAATCAAGCAGACGCAGAAGTTTAAATATCTGGAAAGCCTCTTGACAGAAGACGGTAAGTGCGACACTGAGATCCGTAAAAGTATCGAGATGGTCAAGGCCATATTCCAAAAGGTGAGCAGAATATTGCGATACAGCAGGTTTTCTTTGGTAACAAAGAAAAGAATACTGAGTTGTTACGTGACATCTGTTTTTCTTTACGGTAGCGAATTTTGGACGATTTCTTCAAAGATGAAGAAGAGATTCGATGGGACAGAGATGTGCTTCTAGAGAAGGATGCTAAGGATATCATAGACCAAGCATGTTAGAAATGATGAGGTCTTAGAGAGGTTGCAAACAAGGAAGGGGCTTATACCTAATATCAGGAAGAGGCAGCTGAAGTTTCTGGGGCACATAATGAGGAAGGAAGGACTTGAGAATCTGATACTCACGGATCAAATAAAGGGAAAGAAAGACAAGGGGAATCAGTGTGTGACATACCTAAATGTACATAAGCAGGTGGATGACAGAATGTTGTCTGGGGGAGGAAGCAAGGGAGAACTGCAAGGGATAGAGGGAGGTGGAGAGCCATGATCGCCTATGTCCTGAAAGAACATGACCCATGAAAAGAATAGCTCCAACTGATAAAAGGTATTCAGAATTGTCCAATCGGAACAGTGTCATTTTCAACCAAGATACGACCTGACCAACAAACAGAAATTAGCACAGCTTGGCCCCGATGTCCTTCTATACCTACTGTATTTGCCTGATGTAAAACTTTCGGATTACCACCTAATGGGCAGAATTTCAATCAGATTCACCCAATATACATACAGTATGCTAGAAATAATGTGATGATACTCTGAAGGCCGTAAGTGCTGTGTGTACAAAGATCTCATCTCAGCTTTTCACCAACCAGGCACATAACACTAGGTTTAGTTTCTATTTGAGTCCGCGTCGGTGATCACAAATCTGAGAAAATTCTGCCTTGGACTCACGAAGGAATCAAAAATTGAAATCACTGCAATGCCGAGAAATGAAAATACGAATCCAGCTTTGAATAATTTGGTCATTTATACAGGGATTCACTTGTACCGTCTTGGGGATTGATACGTGGCATCTGGGACAACTGAGATGTCAATCTATCGATAAGTCTCTCGTGAGAACTGACTATTCCTCTTTTCAACACGACAAAATGAGGCACGACTACTCGAACAGCCGGAACTACATTAACGGATAGCTTGATTGGCCCCAAACTACCCTCAATCTTAACTGAGTTTATATAGGCCTACGAACTGTTTTTTTTTTAATCTTTCGACCGATTATCACCGGGCGAAAACCTTTTCTTTTTTAATATATAATCGTACTTGGAATAAAATTCCCTAATTTGTTTCGTTCACCAAACAGCGCTGCGCAAGCCAAACAATCCGCCACACGTGTCTACAAAAATCGCACTGCTATATCGCACCATCAAGCGATTTTTGTAGCTTGAATAACAGGTGAAATTTGCAAAGGTGCAAAAAAATACTCTCGCGAGACGAACCCAACTTCGAGATCTAACATTTCTTATATATATATGACTCGTAATGCCGCCATTTTCTTTTTGGGATACTTGCATGCAAGATACATTCAAATCCGCTTTCCACCAGGAGGGAAAGCCATTTTCATGCGTGTTCCAAATGATTTATTAGTTAAGTGAGTGACCATTCTGAAAACACTATTTGGAATTTGTTAGTACTGGCCTGAAAAAAAATACACAAAACACTTAAAACTAAAATAAACACCTGTAGCATCGCCTTCTATGTGGAAGTGTATCACAACTGGCCAAAGAAGATAACCTGACATAACGTAATGATCAGAAGAAGAAAAGGAAATTTACGTGTCGATATAATGAAATACTGACTTCGTTTTTGCATCTGAAAAGAAACTGCAAAATATGCATTGACTTAAAGATTTTGTACACAAAATGTTGAGGCCAAAAAAGTCCGGGATTAATGTTGATAACGATAAGCTGATCCTCGCGCGGCTGGAAGTACAGTTCAAAAGCTAATGGCTAAAACACCAACGATGAGAATAACAGATCAAATAAAATGTTCGACGTTTCACAAGAAACTATTTTTACGTACGAGATTCAATGTTTATAACAATCGGAAAACAAGAGAAAGACGATTTACGTAAAAAAAAATATTTGTTTTCAAATGTTTACCAGATTAGAACGATTAAAATGAATAGAGCAAAAAATGTCATATATATATATATATATGTGTGTGTGTGTGTGTGTGTGTGTGTGTGTGTGTGTGTGTGTGTGTACAATCACGATGTTGTTTGAATATCCTAAGTCAGTAAGCATTAGAAGAATTTTGATCAAATTATTTTGTCAGACAGACTGGTTTCGAAAGACTTCCCGTTCCTAACCAAACAATAAAACACTACCATCTCCTCGGCAAATATAAACATGAAAAAGTCGAGACTTTCTCGTTTATTGACAAAATATATAAAGATATTTGAAATTTTGATATAAATGTCATTATTTAAGAAATCTTCATTTGCATTGCTTCATTTTTAAATTTTGGGCTTGTCTACTTTGCCGAAACATTTCGAAGTAGATAGGATTTACGAGTAAGCTAAGAATTACTAAATGAACTCGGTGAGCAGAGTCCAAATTCCGACTAGGTGTATTGTGTTCATGCTTGTATCATATGCTACCCAGAAAGACATGAATCCATAAATTCTAACCAATATACTGGTTTTATATGGTAGAATAGATTTCAGTCTATGGCCTTGAGTAGAGGCCCGTCTACGAGAAAGTGGGATTTTATTTTCAAATTGTCGAGAATGCAACATGTTAGCAATTCACATAATACCTAACCAGTCTTGGTAATTCAATTATAATGAAGAAAAAACATTCGTGGAATGCTGTTATTACTTATGTCCTCAAGGAATAGTTATAGCTTTTTTAAAATAATGATTTAAGTAATAATATACTTCGTATTTCCTCGTCCGTATGTTAAATATTGTAATCATCTACGTAAAACAATATGAACGAATTAATAAACAACCAGTGAAGAGTGGAAACCGACCGGCCAAAGTGTAGAAATAAAAAAGAGTGAATAGATCTGTTCGGAGGTCTCACTGGAGAAATTCTCTTGGAAGAAAAACTAGATGAACGCCCGTTAACGATTTGTCTTTCAAGCTATCTTTAATCGTTTGCGACTGTCGGAACAATGATTTTTTTTATTCATTAAAACAAGGAAACATATTGATTGAATATTTTTTTCTCCAAAGAATGGAGAAGACGAATAGTTTTATCACCGAAATGCATCTGCTAACATAATATTTAGATGAAATCACGATTTCGATACGAAGACTTTGTAGTTTTATATTGTAATCTTTATCTAGAAAATTCTCACGTTGTTTTATCGTGCAGAAATTGTTAAACGATTTCGGTCTGATTTATCTAATAAATACGAAGACATGTTTATCCTTTCGGGAGAAAACACCGTTTAAGGCTATGATAGCGTTTTACTACATTAAAGACAATGGCCGATATGACGCATGACTACAGAGAGATCATATAAATATGAATATAGATTAAATCAGCATCAGATCATATAAGTGATCGGTTCTGAAGTAAAAGAAGTAAATTATTGCCTCTTCTGATTTTGAAATTCCTTTACTATTATTAACCAATATAGAATTCAATGACATATAACTTTGATTAATTGGCTTTTGCTAAAGTAATCTACGGTAGAATACTGATGTACTGGTGAGTTGAAAATTAACGAAGCTACATATGATCATTATTTTTGTGTGAATGTCATTGGGAAAGCAATATCATTAATACATGCCTTGGTGCAACGAGTTCCCTGAATTATTTTCATGTCTTCGTGTTGTCCTACTAAGCTTTTTTCTAGCTTTTATAAGTAAAGTCTTCGAAAGGGAACCATTCGAATTAGTATACAAACATCAATTGATATATCTACGTTTGAAATGGGCAATTTTAGGCATCTTTTCATGAATATCTCTTATGAAGGCACAGTGGAGTATTGAGGAACAGTGGAGTAATGGCTCACAATCGGATTGAGGAATCGGACAACAGGGTTCGAATTCAACTTGACCGCGTTACATTCACTTACGGGCAAAAACCCTTGGTACAGGTGTGAATCTATCTCTTTTGCACTGGATCCGTTATGGGGGAAGGACAACTCTGAATTCATGGATTAAATAGTCTCATCAACCCGCATCTGACCAAGCGCCGTAAGTAGATCTCACCCTTGAAGTATTAGTCAGGGAAGGGTTCTTTCAAGGACTGAGAAGACCTTGGATCTGGCTGTTTTTCTAATGAGTTTTCATCCCTAGTACTTCTCGTGATATTCTCATACGTTATTCATAACAATCTTCTCAGCTGTTGTGTCGATCATTACGTATGAACTCTGTAAACTGTCCAGTCTCGAGCAAAGGTCGTGGTACAAATACTGCCACTATTATCACCTCATTCGTAATAGCCTTTGTCCTGACGACCAGTACGTTACAGTTAGTGTGTTTTCTCATAATATCCTTCAAGGATTAAACTTTCATTATTAGAAGCGTGTAATATTTGCTTTAGATACCAATTTTTGTGTACATCTTTTCAAGAGGATATTTCACTGAAATTCACTTTTGTTATCACTGGAAATCTCTTTGACATATAAAAATAGAATGAATTAGATTCAGTGCCGTATCGCGTCAAGATGGAGATATGGCTCTCTACAACTTCCCATCTTCTATACCTTTAAGTATTTTTTTCGCTTTGTGGTATCTTTTTTAATCCTTGTTCTGCCAACTGTTTATACATGCTCGTTAGGTAGGTTATGTGCTGATTCCTTCTGTCCCGCTTGGCTTCAATATATCCTGTGAGTCTTAATTTCTCCAAGCATTCTTTCCTCAATATGTTCCTTTTGAATTTCAACTTTGTCTTTTTTTGCGGGGGTAATGTTTTGATTTTGTAATAGCTTGCTGTGGTGGGTGAAACTGCCCCTCACACAGAATATTTCCATATCTTCTATAATAAATCTCTTTCAAGTCATCCCTACACGGAGGCATTTGAAGTATTTAGTATTTATTAATTCAAAATCCGTGTATCAATGTACCGCTTTCGAGAATATTTATTTTGCAAACTTTTAAGTAAAGCATTGCCTTAATCAAAACATTGATTATGAAAAAAAATGTACCTTTACAGTACGCGATTCACGCTATGAAATACTAGATGGCCTGAACAAAATCAAGTGCCAGTAAGAAACTTTCTAAGAGAAAGTAATCCGTGGCAACCTGAATATTCTCTGGGATAACAGATACCAAAGCAGATTTTATGTTCGGTGTCACACAAGATCACCAGTGGAACCAGAGAACTGACCTCATACAATTCAGGTGCAGATTCGCCCGTTACAGGTTGTCACTGTTATATGTAGACTGTTCGTCGGCATATTGACGCTTAAAGTTTCAAGAAGTGAGACAGCCTGATGATAGAAAGTTGTTTAAATGTCTCACCCAAGAGAGAAAAGCCAGAGAACTGCTCACATTCTTGCGAGACGGGGATCTACGTTCGGAGAAAGACTCTAAAGACGCACACCTACTCACCAACATTAACTGACGTAATCCGATTGTGAATAACTATAATTTAAAAAATTGCTTAGTTGCATGCACCGCTCCAGAACTCTGAGCATCCCCATTCCTCACTCTCATTGGCGATGAAAAGAATTAAAACTTACACCCTTTTGCCTAGAGTCGAATGGTCCACAGCCTATAGCAATATTCATGCCAAATTATCAGATGAGCTACATTCAATGTTCCAGCATTTCAGATCTTTACAGCTTGGACCAACCATATCCCGTACACAGGATCGAACCATCACCCTCATTCACTTCGTATTCCATTGGTAAGAAGAAGGTTGCACTCAGATAGATTCTTTCTGAGAACCGCTACTTCATACAACTTCATTCTCCCGAGAGAATGATTCTCTTATCATTATAATATTAACCATTTCATGCCTATAGTCAACCGTTATATATTCTACCTATCCTGATAATCTGCATTTACTTCCACCTCTTACATAAAACTCAGTAACCCTCTATACTGAGTGTCTCTTGGGTAAAAATCTATTCTTAAAATAGTATGCGATATTTAGTCGTGTGAGTTAGTCATTGCAACAAAATTACACTTGAATAGTTTCAATAGATGAAACGCTAGACTGGGATTCTACAATAACACCGTCGTTAGCAATCACTTCTCATAATTAGATTAAATTAGACTAGATTAGCGTAGTGCAATGAATACATTTATCCGACATCCATAATTATGGCATTCTGAAAAACCAAACATTGATTTGATAATATAAAAAATTTTCCCCGTGAATAACCGAGTTAGTCGAGCAGAGAATTACTTATGTATTGTGAGTTCGTTCTTTACAGAGGATATATACGATCATCACTTTCTGTCCTTTGTAACTCTATGTCAATTTTGCCATCTCTCCTAATCCAACTCCTGCAAACCAATTACACCAGCTCGTTAATTGTTTCTTTCTTATGTCCGTCATGGCTTCAATATATCTTCAAATTCTCCAAGCACTCTTTTCTCATTAGATAGTTTGTTCTTTCAGGACATGGGGGATCATGGTTTTCAATAAATCCCCCCTTGCCTCTAATCTAGCTTGTGATTGTCAAATCCTCCAAGCGCTCTATCCTAAAAAATGTATAGAGTGTTTGATCTCAACAGAGGATATGGATGACCATGGCTTGCCACAAGTTCTTAAAAATCCATGTCATGCCAACGAAATACACAAGCACAGTTATTTCCCTCTGTTCCTCTTACCTTCCGTATACCTTCATATTCTCCCAGCTCTCTTTTCTCATGGCTTTCCACAAATTCCTTCTTGCCTCCGATCTATCTTGTGATTGTCAAATCCTCCAAGTGCTCTATACTCAATGAGATGCTCAAGAAATACCAAACGTTTGTTTCTGATTCTAAGTAGATGTGTCTTACATAATTACATTATTCGAACTGTTATCCTCATCTTCATTGCCATATTCACAACGTTTCGGCCGCTCTACGCTCCGGCCTTCTTCAGGTGGTTGGAATTTCGAACCGAACTCTTTACTTCGTCCTCCGGAGTAGATTGTTCTAATTCCACGAGCCATGCCTTTTCTGGATGTCTCAGTTATTCCCCTTCAACTCAACTCTCCAAGTTGCAAGTGATCATAATACACCATCTCACAGATATAGACAGATATTGAAGAATCGATACGGACCCGACATACCAAAAATATGGAGGCACCTTGAAAAGTCTCACCTGTAGACGGCACGACTTTCAAACCATCTGATATTCCTACATCGATGCAGACACCTAGGACTCATTCCTTCAGGTTTTGCAAGACTCCTCGTCCGCTCAAGGTGAGCTTCTCTGTCCAAACGTTGGGAAACCATATTCCGTTATTCAATTGTGTCTTTGAATTTCGTTGTTACATTTTCAGTCCTCTATTAAAAGAGAACTTTTCACAGATTCATATTTTCATGCCAAATAGATTTTGGAGTCAGCGATTCGTAATTCGCCTCATGGCATGTTCGTTTGGCTGACAACTATTGATCCTGTCTTCTAAAAAAAGGGAAAGAGTGATATTTTAGAAACAACAGGTACTGGAAAAAGCATGTAGCATTATTGCTATAAATAATGTGACGCCATAGTATTCAAGCTTAAATTTGCATACAGGTTCAAATCCAGCGTCCGGCAAATTTAGCATCCTATTTCGGCCTTGATATTTGATGCCGTAAAAAACAAGTTATTTTGGCTGCGGAAGGAATGATTGTTCTTGAGAAGTTGGCTAAAATATTTACTTACAAAATATCCAAAAGACATTTCGAGAGGCGAAAAAATACCCCAGAATTTTTAAACTTGTGCATATCGATTTCGTCTTTGGTTATAGAATTTGTATCAAGTTGGTGTATGATCGATTAAAAGACAGATTAGCTGTTCGATTAGACCAGAAATAGATTTTCGGATATTTTAGCCTCAGCTTCAACTCACCCTTGGAAAGATATATACACCGATTCGCATTTTGTTATATATATATATATATATATATATATATATATATATATATATATATATATATATATATATATATATGCACATTTCATGGAATACGACAGACAAGGTAGGTTTTTTTTTTAGTTTTTTTATATAATTTCTCATGCGATCAAATTTCTTTTCTATTCAGATGATAAATTATATAAAAACTGACCAAATGTTTTTTATCCAAGCGCTTTTGGCTATACATTTAGCCATTTTTATGATTAAATATTTTAACGGTTAAATAAGAATTAGTTGGTTGCATGTATGTTTTATAAAATGTTTTAATTTTTTTCAAAACATAGTCAAGATACTCTGTCCATGTTCATAGTTAATGATATTAAGTGTTGTTTTTTTTATTATTCCGACAGTTTTTATATCATTTATCATCTGAAAAGAAGAAAATTATTAGACCGCCTGAGAAATTGAATAAAAAAATAAATAAGCTCACCTTGTCTGTCGTATTCAATGAAATGTGCATGAAAGAAGGATTGCGGTCTAAATACACACACACACACCCGTATATATATATATATATATATATATATATATATATATATATATATATATATATATATATATATATATATATATATATATATATATATATATATTGTTACGAACCCACATCTAAATTTATTATAAAAACTATACCATTGCTTATATTTTAGAAGCATTCTAAAATAAAGAGTCTAGTACGTGCAGAAACGTAAAGACGGTAAGCCCAAAGAGATAGGCAGGCTTAGTGGCGACAAAGATTAACCAGAATGTGCCCTTTCCTTCTCTTTTGGTCAAAGTGTTGACAGCATGATTTACACGGATAGATTCCAGATAGGAAAAGTTGAAACACTTTAAACTAAACTTTCTCTGACCCTGGGAAAAAGTTCGTCTTTGAGAATTTACCACGTGACAAAAAAAAATGAATCGAATAGAGAAACGAAAAAAGTCAGTCTTGTCCAGCCCTAAGAGCCGGGCGGACGCGTTCGCAAAAAATACAAGAGTTTTGTTCAGGCCCATGGGCCAAAAAGACGTGTTCGCGAAAAATACAAGAGTTTTGTCCAGGCCTAAGGGCTGAAAAGACGTGTTCGCGAAATTACAAGAAGGAGAATTCATCTGCGAGTGGAATAGATGGACTCGTTTGCCGACGTATGCAGAATGCCGCTACATCGGGATGAAAGAGAGACAGAAGACATCTTCTAGAAAAAGAAAAGAAGAAAGCGAGCAGAGATCTCAAAAGGAAAGGGAAAGAGAGGAAGAAAATATCTCAAAGGAGAATGATGCCACACCGAGTTGAAGGAGAAGGAGAAAGAAAGCGGTTTCAACTTAATTGTCACCAAGACATTAAACAAAGGACGGAAGGGAAAAGAAAGAAAGAAAGAAAGAAAGAAAGAAAGAAAAGACCACTTCAAACGAGAATGCTGCTACACCGAGACGAAAGAGAGACGGAAAGCATTTTCAACTTAATCGTCACCCACGCCCCTAGACAGGACGAAAAGAGAAAGAGAGGAAGTAAGAAAAGACCTCAAAAGGAGAAGCTTATAAAAAGAAATAGAAAAGAAAAAAGAAAAGAAGTAGATATAAGAGACATTAGTGGAAAAGAACATTTATTACGAGATAAGTTCGTTGTTTTCTTGTGCTTCGTTTTTGTTTAAATGTACTTCATTTTCATGTTTGTACAAGTTCAACTTCAGCACGATATCCTTTTTATCACATGTTTCTTCCAACTTGTCTTAAAATTGATATTTTGTAAATTCGTGCAAGTATGGCACAAGGCCATACGTTGATTTGTGTTTTACCTTCATAAGAGGATGTCCCCCCTCCCATTATTTTGTTTACAATGTTTAAATGTTTATTCTTGACAGATTGTCATCTTTGTTTTGGCCGTTTTTTTTTATCTTCTTTTATCTTCCCCATGTTTTTACGTATATTAATAAATTTATATTCACTGTTTCCATTGTTGTTTGTCGCCTCTCGTGTTTGTTCCTTAATCGATTCCGCTCGGCCGTGTCTGATCAATCGGAAAGAGACCCTTCGGAAAGAAATATATTTTACGAAAATTGAGTAAATGTAAATGTAAAAAAGAAAAAAAAACAGATTACGATCCTCCTCTACCTCCGCTATCGGTAGGGTTGGAGGAAGGGGGAGGGTTGTAATAATATATATTTGTAAATGAATGACATACATATATATATATATATATGTATATATATATATATATATATATATATATATATATATATATATATACATATATATATATATATACATATATGTATATATATATACATATATGTATATATATATATATATATATATACATATATATATATATATATATATATATATATATACATATATATATATATACATATACATATATATATATACATATACATATATATATATATACATATATATATATATATATATATATACATATATATATATATATATATATACATATATATATATATATACATATATATATATATATATATACATATATATATATATATACATATATATATATATATGTATACATATATATATATATATCCATATATATATATATATATATATACATATATATATATATATATACATATATATATATATATATACATGTTAAGTCATACATTTTAGATGCATCAAGGGTGGTCTTCAGTGATGCACTGTTCTCATCGCCGATTTCGGGTTTCGCATCATATCGGCTCCAACAGCAACCCCGACCTGATTCTATATATATTTTTTTTATAGATTATTTAAAGATTATTTAAAGAAAACTTTTGGCAATGACGACATAAAATAGCTATTTCATTTCTCTGATTCAGTAAATTTTTATTTTTTATAAACTTAGTAATATATAGTTTCTCATGTATGCATAAAGGACATGGGTCATTTAATGACCTACATATTCTAGCCCTTGTTATTAACTTCCATTTCACTGTTGGTGTTTTATTGGATTCTTTTAGGTGCCAAAAGTACTTCGAAAGAGATGTTTGACTTTTATACTTATTTATCCTAAACGAGGATTGATGTTGGTTGAACCTCTTTTTGAACTCATGGCTAGTGCAACCTATATAAATTTTTATGTTTTCAGGGTTTTCAACAGAAGATATATTACATTGGTATACTACTGATTCCATGCAAAAAAAAAAAAAAAAAATTACCTGATTATTATGCATACTCATATTTGATGGGTATAAATAATTTTAAATAATGTAGATAATTATATTACATTTACTTGGTTTATAAAGAAATATAGCCGATTAAAATTAAAAAGTTAAATTTGAAAGTAGAATTTTTAAAAATGTTTTAAAATTGAAATTAAATAAAACAGATTCTAACCTAAACATCTTTTAAAATTGTAATTAAATAAAACGTACTCTAACCATAACACCTCTCTCAAAGCAATTCAAACACTGAAAAGAATCCAAGTGAACACCGAAAGTCATATGAAATTAATAAGTTAGAATATAATATTGAACATTAAATGTCCTTTATACATACATATATACATTTATAATACTAAATGTATAAATAAAAGTTTATTGAATTAGTGAAATAATTTAACCACCTTTGCCGTCATTGTCATAAAATTTACATAAAATAAAATAAAATAAAATAATATTTACTTATACTCGATAGTAATAAATAATTTTAAATACTGTAAGTAATCCTAATACATTTTCTTGGTTTTTAACTAGGAGTATAGTATATTAAATATTAAAAATAATTTTTTAGAAAGGTGGATAAAACATATTCTAACCTAAACAGTCCCTCAAAATCTTTAAATATACAAATAGAAAAAATACCATAAGAATTTTTGCCGTTAGAAAAAAACCCAGATGACATGAATTTAGCGGATGTCAGAATTTGTTAAAAGATATATCCCTACCCATCCCCAAACATAACCCCGCTTTCAAATGTAACTATTAACTGATACAACGAAAATTAAAAATTGAAACCACTACCACCCCTTGTCTAGATGAATGGATTTATCGGTAACCTTGGCAACCCTCAAACTATGAATCTTTCCTGTGCCGTTAACAACCGTAAATTTTAAAAAGTAAGTTACTCCAAAATTCGCTTGATGAGGAAATGGAACTAATGTCTTTGGTTTAATAACAAAATTAAATTCAGGGGCTTTAGCTTCCATTTCTGAAACATGGTTATCACTGTGTAGCGGTAAAACCATATTTTAAATCTATTAATTTATAATATATATATATATATATATATATATATATATATATATCCCGGCTTGAGGCAATTGGATATCTAGCCACAGTGATGAGCTGTGAAACAATGTAACAGTCTGTCTGTGGATGACAATATATATATATATATGTTCCGGAAAAATTATTTCGGTTTAGCTTTCGGAAGGAAATGTGAGTTTATCAACAGTGACTATTACTGCTGCTAATGCAAGTCTCTTCGATAAATCGAATCAAGTTCTTCCAGGTACTGGCGTGTTTATATAAAAATAAATACGTTTAAATTCCCCTTCCTCCTTGCCGTACACCAAAGGCTTAGGGATAGATTTCCGACTGGTACAAAATCAGTCTGTTTTAGATCCCGGTTTGGGTGCATTTGGATGACTAGCCACACTGATGAGCTGTGAAACACCGAAACAATTTGTCTGGGGATGACTATATATATATATATATATATATATATATATATATATTTGTTTATTTTGGCAGCAATCCTTCTTTCATGTACATTTTATTAAAAACGACTGACAAGGTGCTTTTATTTAGTTTTTTATATAATTTCTCGTGCGATCTAATAATTAGATCTAATAATATTAGATCGCACGAGAAATTATATAAAAAACTAAATAAAAGCACCTTGTCAGTCGTTTTTAATGAAATGTGCATATATATATATATATATATATATATATATATATATATATATATATATATATATATATATATATATATATTCCCGGTACTTATTGGAAAGTGCTCAATGTCAGTAATAGAGCTAACATGTTTAGCTGTATTGAAGTGAGTTTGTGATCCTGGGTTTCACGCCCTTGCGATCGTCAAATAGACTGATTTATTTTTTTTAAATTTGAATCTATTTATATGATTTTCTGTTTGGTTATGTTTGGTGATGTTTTTATAGTAGTGGGAAGAAAGAATTCTCCTCTGTTTCGGGATGGTCCTCATACTTAAGCATACATACCTGCATGTATGTATGTCTGCGTACGTATGAGTGCCATTCCGAAACGTACAAAAGAGAAAATAGATCATGCCTTTGGTTTAATAGTATCTTGGGGTTTCTAAATTTAATAATTGTAATTTTTCATGTAGGTATAGATTGCATCTACCTTTAAAACTATTAGTAGTGTGGGCAAATCCTATATTTTTTCTGTCAATCTTGTATGTTCTTTTTTATTTAAAATATTTATCATATACTGACTGTTTGAAAAACCTGTCAATTAAATTTTACAAAGTGAAACTGTTCATTTACATACTGCTATCTTAATTACAAATGTATGACTTATATTGCTCTGTTTATTAAAAAAAACACATCGAGCTGTATATATGAATCAGTTTTAATATTTCATATTTCATATTGTTTTAATAGGTTTCACTTGGATTATATACCAACGGATTACTACCTGCATATATATATATATATATATATATATATATATATATATATATATATATATATATATATATATATATATATATATATTATAATAAATTAATAAAAATAAAATTAAGCCTGCTACGGTTGGTAAATGTCCGGTCTATCTCCGTTTACCGTGGTTGGGTAGGATTAGTGAGCCCTTTGCCAGCAGATTTCATGTAGTTCACGTGAATGTTATTTTGCAGCGGACGTCCGTGTTGTTTTTCAAACCAGGTTTGTCTTTTCATCGGTGTGTAAAGATGTTCTAACCCCCCCCACACACACACACACACATCATATTAATTCTGTTATTTATTATTTCAAATGTAGTTGTGGATGCGACTACATAGGTAGAACGACACAGCGCTTGGACGCTAGAATTAAACAGCACGTGCCTGCGAAAATAGTGAATAAAATTTTTTCGTTGGGTGATTCCATTCGGAATACGTATAGGTCGTCGCTTGCTCATCATTTCGTAAATAATCCTACTTGTGCGTGACCTGGTTTTCTGTTTTGGCCAGGGTACACTCTGTATTCCATCTCAGGGTGTTGGAGACGCTGTACATCAGGTCCAGGCGACCGTCTCTTTGCAAACAAAGAGACTGTTTGCTTGGGCTTGCTGTGCTGAGTCTCTAGCATCTTTGGTGGTATTACTTTTATTATATATATATATATATTTTTCCTTGCCCATTTATTCATGTCATCCATTACAGATAATTTGTTCTTCATAATTTCTATTCCCCGTTAACAGTTCTGATGAGATGTGACGAAACCGGTTGACTGGTGTTTTTATTTAAAATCTATCATGGCCTTTAATAAAAAAATTGTTTTTTATGCCTTAATACGCTTTTGTACCGTTGCAAATATATTTACATATATATATATATATATATATATATATATATATATATATATATATATATATATATATATATATATATGAACTATATATATGAACTATATATATATATAAGAACCACACACATATATATATATGAACCACACACACACACACACACATATATATATATATATATATATATATATATATATATATAATTTCTCCTCTCTCTATTCACACACACATATATATATATATATATATATATATATATATATATATATATATATATATATATATATATATATATATATATATATATTGACACAAATATGCTTCATGATATTTATTTATCTAAGTATTATATGAAAAGACCTTTGGCTTCAATGACTGCTTCTATTCGGGCTCGAAACCGTCCCCAAGCTGCAGTTAAGTGGTCCCTATACATTTTGGAAATCACCAGGACAATGGCGGCCTTCAGTGCAGCTATGGTACTATGAGGATGTCGATTAGTCTCCCTTGCAATGAGGCTCCACACGTAATAGTCCATAGAATTTTAATCTGGCGAGTTAGGGGGTCACATGTTGGGGTCACATGATCGTAAAAATTCTCTGATAACCAATCCTGGGTTACAATGTCTTTGTGTTGAGGTGCAGAGTCTTGTTGAAAGAGATATGGTCTTCCATTGCATACTTTATCAATGGTTTAACAACCGTTTTAAGAACATTAACGTATCCAGCAGCATTGATCCTAAGACCTTGTGGGAAATGTAAGGTGGCATAACATGATCTTCACTGTTCACAACTCCTAAAACTATCGCAGTAGCCGGTTATTTGGTGTGCATCACCCTGGGTACTTCAGAAGATGCACATAGCCACGTTTTTTTTCGTCAGAGAAAAAACAAAGTATGCCATGTTTATGGGGATTTTTCACTTTGTTCAACAGACATTTTGAAGGCATGAGACGGTTTTCCTGCATCCTCGCCGATATGAATTGACCTTTCTTCATCACATATGACTTATATCGAATGTCCTGATGTACCACGGTTCTGATAGTTCACTCTGGTATCTGGAGTTCTTTGCCGATGGACATCATTGATCTTCCGGGCTTCTCATCGATGATGTTTTGAATATTCCGTATAAATTCTGGTGTTCTCACGGTATAAAAGCGATGTGAATGCTTTTTTATTCCATTTTTTCTACAGGGGAAACATTGCCATCACATCACTCTAGCTCCGACCGAACCTTATAAACAAATGATCTGGCAACATGTAAGAAGTTACTGATTTTTAAATCACTATGTTTTGTAGCTAAAGCAACAATGGCTGCGTGTTTTTCATTTTTTCGGTTAACATCTTCCTCTGACTGGGTTATCTGAAATAAAATAAAAAAATAATATAATTGATTTGAATGTGTAGTGAACTTAAAACAATATGTCCTCAAATAGCTGTGATACAGCGAAACAGTCTGTCTGTGGATGACAATATATAGGTTCCTGACAAATTTATTTCAGTTGAGTTCTCTGGGAGAGGAAGTGTGGCTTTGTAAACGTTGACTATTACGCCTATTATAGCAAGACTCTTCGGCAAGCGAATCGAGTCCTCTCAGTTATTGTGTGTTTATCTAGAAATAATAAATACACTAAAATTCACCTCCGCCGCTGACGTGCGCCGACCGCTTAGTGGTAGAATCTCCGACTGACGCCAATTCAGCTAGGGGCAACCGGGCATCTAACCACACTGAATAGCTGTAATACAGCGAAACAGTCTGTCTGTGGATGACAATATGTAGGCTCCTGAAAAATTTATTTCGGTTGAGCTCTCTGGAGGAGGAAGAGTGGATTTGTAAATAGTGACTGTTACGGCTATTATAGCAATCGAATCGATGTGTGTTTATCTAGAAAAAAATAAATGCGATAAATTTCACCTACAAGTTTTATATATATATATATATATATATATATATATATATATATATATATATACATATATATATATACAGAAATATAGTCTTAAAGTGTGCTATATTTATGGGATAAAGTGCTCAATATCAGAGATAGAGCGTGTGTAAATATAAAAGTGGACATGGAAGTCAGCACTTAGAGGCGACAGTCTTTTTTATGCTAGTGCAATCGTCAGGCGACTGACGATTGCACTAGCATGAAACAGACTGTCGCCTCTAAGTGCTGACTTCCATGTCCACTTTTATATTTATATATATACATATATATATATATATATATATATATATATATATATATATATATCCTTGTAACAAATTAATTGAAACAAAACGAATAATTCCGTTATTATTTACATTTAAACATATTTTCCAATGACATATGTTCAAGTGCACATGTTAGTACTCCATACACATTCTTGATTGGATTTAAATCAGGAGTGTTCCGGGCCAGTCTATAGTACTTTGATTTGATCACTGGTAACGCTTACCAGTGTGTTCATGCAGTGTTACAATTTTCGTAAGCTTCCTTGGAGCAACGCCCATCGCGGACAATGGCCATGGGACAACTAATCGACAGTCGAGACAATGGTGTCTGAGCGTGATAAAAATTTGATGCAATCACGGATGACGCAATATTTTTGAAGGTCAAACAAAATTCATCATAAAAAAATAGATTCGTATTACAGCACACCACTGCAAATGACATAATCTGAGCAAAAAATCAGAATCGATTACACCCTGTCACACCAGTGGGCCTAAAACTGACCTTATGTTGAAAGAAAGGAAACTAAAGCAGTTGTTTCAATTAATTTGCACAACGGTATATATATATATATATATATATATATATATATGTGTGTGTGTGTGTGTGTGTGTGTGTGTGTGTGTGTGGTGCGTGTGTGTGGGTATGTATGTATATGTACAAATATATATCTATATATATATTTACATCCATGCTAATAAGTATAAATTATGTTCTTTTTTGCGGAGGCTGTTTTCCCTTATTTGACCTCGTCTACTAATATCTTATTAAACATGCACTCCTCACACACACACACACACACACACACACACATATATATATATAAATATATATATATATATATATATATATATATATATATATATATATATATATATATATATAAATAGTAAGAATAAAAACCGAAGATTAAAATAAGCTAAAAGCTTCAAATATAAACTGAGCCCACTGCCCAAAGTCGACAGGCAAAGTTTACCTCCTTTACCGTCTCCGTTGTATGGTCTTGATTTGGTCAGAATTTCCCGTGTGATGGTGGGCGCTTGCTTCTTTTCCACTATCAATATTGATCCAATAGTTGTTAGAAAGCGCTGTGCAACCTTTGTATTTACTGTTGGTCAGACTAATTTTGTGATTGTAGTGTCATCTTTTCCATTCACTCTCTTTAGCTGCTACATTTTATTTAGTCTCTCCACCACTGATTGACTTAACATCATAGACAACGTCCCATACTAAACAAACTTATCAAAAAATTGTAGAAACATTTCACTATATTGTTTTTTTTATTATTTCCTTGCTGATATTTTTTTTATTTCTTGGTGATTCGCATCAAAACACGCATCTCCTGTCAAATGTTAAGAGGCCGATGTGTTTCCTCTCGCTTAATGCTATTTGGCATACTATAGAAAAATCATTGTAGATATCTTCATTTGAGGAGTTTGTTGATAGTATAAATTTGTAAAAGTCTTTCAAAACGTTTGGTGGGTGGCTTGATTCAGTGCTAACATACCTTCTTTCTTTCCTATGTTCTGAAAGGACACAGAACATAAAAAGGGAAGAATTTATTATAACGAATCTTCGACAATCTCCTCAAAGATGTAGTAGAAACGCGAGGCGACGGAGATGTGGTTCTACAGAAGGATGCTGAGGATATCATGGACCGAGTGTGGGAGAAATGATGAAGTCTTTGAGAGTATGCAAACAAGGAGGATGTTTATACTTACGTTTCTGGGACACGTAATGAGAAAGGATGCCCTGGAGAATCTTATAAATCGAATAAAGGGAAAGAGAGACAAGGAAAAGCAACGCATGACATACATGGCTGGCTGAAGCAAGTGGATAACAGAACGTGGTCTGGGAGTGGTGGCACAGGGACGCAACTTATTGAGAGCTGCAAGGCATAGGGGGAATGGAGACAGATGTTATTTAACAGCTCAGTACTTTTTTCTTTACCACCAAAGAGTTCCTCCTGTCTCGCAATACCCTGCCCGGCTTTTGGAATGCGTCCTTGACCATTCCAATACGTCTACGGATCTCAGTGTCGGACTTGCCGTTCTCTGTTAAAACAATTCTCAAATATTTAAATTTTCGCACCTGCTTGATTTTAGTGTCCCCGACTTGCAGATCGCATTTCTGGATCATTCTTTTACTGAAGACCATGCATTTTTCTTCGTGTAGTTTATGCTTAGTCCCTTCTTCTCGCTCTTCTTCACGACCTTCTGTGGGAGGTTTTGTAATTTCCTTTCCGTGTCTGCTATCAGCACTGTGTCATCTGCATATCCTATTTTGTAGCCGCCGCCATTGATGAAATCTGGTAGTATTTTCAGTTCTCGCAGAATTGTCTCGTTGTACAGGTTGAATAGGACCGGTGAGAAGACACATCTTTGCCTTAGCCCCTTTCTATGAGGTTTTACGTTCTTATTTTCTGAAAAATCCGATTAAACAACCCTGTTGTTAGATTAAACGAGACATTGAAAACGTTCACATACGTCATTTTACTTTTTATAGTTATACCAGCAAATTATGGAGTTTGAAGAACTTACATAATTCCTTCCTCATGATAACCATCTGCCTGTGACTTGTATTTCGTAGCATCATAATTCCATAATCTCTATCTACAAAAGGCAGGATGTGTGTGTGTGTGTGTGTGTGTGTGTGTGTGTGTGTGTGTGTGTGTGTGTGTGTGTGTGTGTGTGTGTGTAAGGAATGCACGGTCGCAATTTTGGACGGATTTGCACCAAAATTTACATGCACTAGCTCCAAGTTAGTGCAAAGGCCAAGACCGACTTCGCATTTCCCATCTCCCATCGATAGTTGAAATAATCGATTTTTTCATGTTTCTACGGCTGATTTCATGTAGTTTGCGACCATTTTCTACTGGCCTGAGTGAGAGCCTATAGCTGGCTGCCACGAATAGGCAAATAGATTCTATTGGCCAACGTGAGAGCCAACAGCTGACTGACACGAATGTTAACTAGCATGCTATCATGCAAAAATAATCGATAGTTGCATTCGTCACAAGTGGGAAAAATTTAAATCTGCATGGCACTCCAATTGGCTCATTCGCTTGTTTAAAGTCAACGTTGATTCTGATTCCGCAGAACTGGGTTGGGTGTGAAAAAGTATTTGTTGTTAACATTCTTTTGTCATTCGGTTTTTCCAGTTAAACCCGTATTGTTAATATCGAAAAAGTTGTTCAGTCGCCTTAACAGGTAAGAAAAACCAATTCACAGGCCTCCGAAGAGTCATAAGCCGTCATGGCAATGTCAAAATTAGGATCCATTCTTTTTGTCCGAACCTGCCCATCATGTCTGTCTAAGAAGGCCGGAGGGTACAACGGCCGAAACGTTGTAATAAATATGGCGACAAAGATGAGGACAATGGTCCGAATAATGTAAATAATGCTCCCCATCATGGAATAACACCGATTTATGGGCGCGTTTTACGATCTCAATATCTTATTTTGGTATATTACAAAAGCAACCTGTCAGTTCCAGCGCATCTTTAACTAATTTTTCCATGATGGACGCGGGTAAAAATCGATAATGTAATGGCTTCTTTCATATTGCGCCACAGAGTTGACTCGCAGTTCTTCGCGTGTGCTTCCAATCTCTCTTTCAAATATTTTTTTTACTGATTCCTCCTATGTTATTCCTCGTAGTATTTAGTAATTCTAATCTGGAATAATTACGGAAATCGTCTTTTAGTCTTTGACACTTATCAATGATTCTTTACTCGTCATCTTACCTATTCTATCTTCGATGCCTAATTCTTCTGCGATCATTTGCCATTCATATTAATTCTATTCTCCCAATCAGTGGAGCTTTTTCTACCTTTTTCTTTCCTTGTCCTTATTCAATCTCATTTTGTCCGTCTTAATCATTATCTTACCCGAATTTTTGGAGGCATCTTTCATATTCTGCAATTTGTTATTGCAATTTATAAATTTTCAGCTTTTCTATCAGGTTGAACATGTCCGTTTCAAAATGTAGTAATTCTTCATCCTGTGGAAGAGGCTGAAAAGATTTCAATCTATAGCCATCTATCATAGTCTTTATTTGTATTTCTTTCATTAGGTTGAGTGTTGAAAAGCAATTTCCATCTCATTATACTTTCTTTATTATATTTTCTTTATTTGTGTAATAGTCTGATTTTCCAGTCAGTCAGTTATGTGCCATACGTGATGCACGCTTAGGTGATCAGATATCTTTCGATACATGACTGACGAGGCAGATTTTTTCCGCAGTAGGTTGCCATTTCTTTCTATGGTAAACCAGTTGCCATCAAAGGCTATAGAACCCGATCTGTCCTGCTGTTTACTCATAGCTGTGGGGCGGGGTGGAGAAGAAGAGGATCCATGCCTTTCCCGAGGGTATTAGCACGTAAGTGAATGTAATGGATTCGAATGGAATTCGAACTCGGCTCTCCGATTCCTCAATTCGAGCCGCTATCCATCTGTCTATATATCTGAGATGAGGTATTGTAAATATTTACACTATTTCCATTGTTCATATTGTTTAATTTAACCTGCAAGTGATACATTCTCCAAGCCTTGATTTCCTTAGGGATCACAGAAATTGTAACTTTCTCTTTCTGTATAAGTACCATATTCTTGTTTCCAGTTTCTTTAAAACCTCCTCGTTCCTCACGTACTCCAAACATGCTATCCCCAGCATTCCAATGTAGAACTACATTCAAAATCTGGATAGCTTTAAACGTT
Organism: Acanthosepion esculentum; assembly: GCA_964036315.1. NCBI lineage: Eukaryota > Metazoa > Mollusca > Cephalopoda > Sepiida > Sepiidae > Acanthosepion > Acanthosepion esculentum. The sequence goes on from OZ038485.1 coordinate 132,248,705, forward strand.
TTAAGAGAAGTCGCTATTGTATTAATAATCCCTTTTATTCCCTTTGTCATTTTGAATCGGATGTTGAAATTCCGGAGTAGCTTGTATATATTAAATAAATCTTCCGAGTATCGAGGCTTCGAAGATTCGTTTTTTTAATGACTTAAATGACATTCTGAAAATATTATTAGAGCGAATCGACGCATTTAAGTGCAGAATTTTTTTTTATTGAGAAGCCAAGAAAATTATAAGACGATTCTAAGATGAAAATTCTCAGATCAAAGGTTGAAATTGATCTAAGAAATACAGGAAAATATTTTTGGAATTGGTAAAAAGTCAAGGAGTGGAGCTAAATTTGAAAATATCCAGTAAACAGATCTGTCGGATAAAACAAAATGACATCGCTGTAAATAAAAATAAACAGTAAAAATGTTTGAGAGATTAAGAAAAGAAAAAAAGGAAAACGAAATATATGTGGAAAGAAGGAAGAAGAAAAGAAGAGAGATGTAAAGAAAAAAAAGAGATATTGAGAAGTGATAAAAGCAATTTTCTTCTCCCTCTATATGTCGTGTCCATTCAGGACTTGGGCGCTCGTGGAGCTTCACAACTTCCTCGCCTTTGTAGATCTTAATAAAGTTTGTCTTTTTGCTAATTCATAATCCCTGTTCTGCTAACCATTTACACACGCTTTTTATATATGTTATGGGCTGCTTCCAGCTTATTTAATTCTGGTATCTACAATCTGTGATTTTTATGTAGGGATATTCGTTTTGCTGGCAACTATAGATTCCCTCTTTTTACAATTAATACCTTCTGCCTTTCCGTCAAAACCTACTTAAATGTTCCTATAGTTTCTATTTGTGTCTGCTATCAACACTGTGTCATATAAATATAAAAGCGAAAGATAGGGAAAAGGGATAAGAAAAGAAAGAAGGAATAAAAGAAGGAATAAACATAATGAAGACAACAGATAAATAATTATGATATTTGCAAAAATTATCTTGAATCAACACAATAATACGGAGAGGAAATCAAGGAGGAATAAAAGGAGAACGACTGTTCTTATCTTCCACATAACCGTGAAAATCCTCACTCGACATTCTAAAACCGATCCGAATTGAATACCGTTCAGTGTGACGTGAGAAATATATGACTACCAGCCCTAGTATATATATATATCTACATGATGCACATCTCTCTCGTTATTTCTCTAGATTCCCTCTCTAAATTCGACCAGGTCTCTCACACTATCCCTCATCACCATCTATGTCACCTTATATAAGCTTAATACTGCCCTTCAAAAGTGTAAATTTTAAATTCATTTTTTCACTCTTGAAAGTGAAGTCTGAAGAACCAAAGAAAAAGAAAATCTCTGGTGAAATAAATTATAACAATGGAACCTTAAAGTGGTCTGTTTTTTCTTTATTCGCTCTGACTTAAAATTGAGCTCTCCGGATTTCATCCTCCTTGGGATTATTCATACGGATTACCAAGATTTTCATTGCTTATATATATATATATATATATATATATATATATATATATATATATATATATATATATATAACCAAATAGATCGTCGTCGTCGGTATCCGTCCGTCTCGAGAGACGATGGAGTAGCGCGGTGCGCTACGAGCCTGGGCGGGATGTATGGAGAATTAGGTCTGCCCAGACGTCTAGTTCCCCATCTCGGCCTTGCTAGCAGATTCCAAACGAGAGGATAGACCAATACAGTTTGGTACCAACGCGGCTGCAGGAGTTGCTGGAAGGTAGCACAAAGAGCCGTCCATCCACCTTTGGGTCTCCACTCCGGTTTAGAATTCAGAGTTCTCCTTCTCCTAGACAAGTTGCCATCCAAGGCTATAGAACCCAGACTGTCCTGCTATTTACCCATAGATGGAGGGAGAATAAGAGGATTCACACCTTTCCCAAGGGTATTAGCACTTAAGTGAATGTAAATGATTCAACTGGAGTTCGAACTCGGCCCTCCAATTCCTCAATCCGACCCGCTATCCATTGCTAATCTAAACAAATAGATAGATAACCAAATAGATAAACATAGGTAAATGTACGAGCAAGCGTTTGTATACAAATAAACACACACACACATATAATATATTAAAAATTACACAAAATAACTTACATTGATTGTCTTTCATATTCAAACCAAACTGCATCTGATTTCCACGATCCTAGGTAGGGAAGACGATTAAGCAAACCCGATCAATTTTGATCAGTCGAAGGAATTTAAGCTCACCATCAATTGTCGACCATAAGAAATTGGCGGCTGTCTCACAGGCCACTGGATTTCAATCCGGTTCTGCAAATAAATTAACCTGCTAAGTGGCTACCCAAGTTCTGTGATGCAAGCGAACAGGATCAATAGAGCTATTTTTTTGCTGTTTGGTCAGTTTGTCAGTCAGTTTTTATCCTGTGTCGCCCCTACTTAAATCCTCGGGCTAGACTCTATGCTGCGCCGTCTGAGGTCCGACGCGGAATTAGTCTATTTGAAGGGGCTCGACCCAGGGTTTCCGCGCACACCGATAATATATCTATTTTCATGTCGTGCCGCAGCAACATTGAGGTGGCGCTTGAACGGTACGAGAAGGTCACGAGGCTCAAGATTAACCGCAATAAATCTTCCGGTTTGTGGTGAGGTGCTTGACAGAGAAGCCGCTCTGGGAGGGAGTGTTATGGATCTCTTCACCAGAATTACACTCACTCCTTTCTCTTTCGGGATTGTGCGTCTCGTGAGTATTTGCATGTTATTTCTCGGTCCACTGACTTTTCATACCCTAGAAAGACATTGTAACGAGGATTAGTGAAGAAGGGAGTCGCGTCGAAGAGTTTCTGTGTAAGGCTCGGTTTCTCGGCGGCCGAGATTCGATCATTCTCTTCCTGGGTGCCAACGGCAGATTACCTCAGCAGCTCTGAGTTTTCGCTTGCCAAGTGATTGATCGGCAACGTGCTATCTCTCATTAACGTGTGTTTCAGAGCGGACTCGTTTGTCACATGTGTGATCATGGCTTAGAAGAATCGTCTGAGTACATCAACTTCCATTGTTTGCTGGTGTGCCCGTTCAGGTATAGTGTCGTCGAGTTGACGTCTTGTATCGATTCCGAACATGTAGTGCCCATCGATCACTCCTATTATGTGCTATTATGTGTGTCGCCCTCGTGGTCTGATGTAAAAAGGCTTGGTGTTTCTTACGCTGCTAGACGTGGCAAGAATGGTGGTATAGGTGACGTGGACGGAGGGTATTTTAGAGGAAGGACACTTTTCTCATCAGTATCTAATTCGATTTTTTGGGTAGCAGGATACCCAAAGATTAGAAATTATAGCGTTTTCACTCGGAGTATTTCAGGGTGCAATCTGCGAGCCTAGTTCGCGTGAATCGGGTCAATGTTTTTTTCCTTTTTTTAGTACCTTCAAATCACAACGAGGCAGATTAGTGACAGATCCCATCTCGAGTTAAGCTATTTTCTTTTATTCACCTAGCTAATGTGAGTGACTATCGTTCCCGGCCTGTTCACGGCATTCTCTTTTACTATGACCCTTGTCTGGGACCTTCTTTGTATTTTGTCTGGATCAGTTTTTATGTTTCCCCGTTCTTAAATTTATTTTGTTTCTCTCTCGCTTCTTGATTCTCTTTATAGGCAGAATACAGCGGTCACTCCTATTTTTGGAGGTTGGACGGTTCCTACTAACACAATGTAATTTTTGTTTAATGCTTTAGTTTCTTTTATTTTGATTATAGGGCTCATCTCTTCCCCACTCATTTCAGTTCAGGATGAGTTTTTATCTATTTTTATAAGAAAATTGAGAAAAAAAGATAAAGCAATTTTTACATATTGTAATATTTTTACATTATTGTTTTTAGTAGAATCCCTGTGAATATGCTGCATGTGTTAGATCGAATGGCGATGGATGTCTTCTTGTGGTGATATTGTAAAATTTAATGAATGTTTAAGTCACGAATCATATTAACTACGTTTAGGATAATCAGTGAAGACTAGCCTTTCCCTAATTCCTTTTTGGTCATGTGACACATATCAATTTTAGTTAAAATAAATATTCCACTGTAGATTGGAACCACCACCACCTTTGGGTATGAGATCACCCACGTTCAAATGACCGTCAAACTCTTTATTCCGTCCCTGTCGTCAAAATATAACGATAAAATTTATTTACTTGTCAATGTATTGTCATCTTAGTCTGGGGGGAATTAATCTCGTTTTGATGCGTGGGGTACAGGGTACGCCCGTTATTTCATCTCTGTGATCAAAATGCAAAAAGGAGATATTTTTTAATATTGGCTAATTGGTCGATGAGAATGATTTTTCTTTGGTTGTAAGAAGTCTCCCGTTTCAAATTCCAGACGACACCTTTTTTTTTCATTTTAATACTCATAATTCCAGTCGTTCTAATTCCCTTGGGAAAGGTGGGGATCCACGTCTTCCTCCCAGCTATGGGTAAACTAGCAGGATAGACTGGGTCATATATCCTTGGTTAGCAACGAGTCTATGAGAAGGAAAACTCTGAATTCAAACACACCTACTACTTTGTATGTCTTGCCTCTTTAACTTCTGAGTGGAGGGACGGGGTAACCTCAACAACCTCGATCCAAAAGGAACCGGCAAGCCATTGCATTATTCTGCCTTGAATGTCACCATGAACCCCAACTGTGCAATGTTGCGGGAGTGACGACAATAGCGGCGGTGCCAAATCGTTAAGTAAATAAATGATGCAACATAGTGTAAACAAGCAGAGGTTTTTATCATTAGCGCGTGAGAAAAATTATTTCCTCGTTCTTCCTGGGAATGTTACGTATATGAGAGGTCATGGGTTCAAATCCGGGACGATCCTGTTGCTTCATTTCTGCACTGAATTCAAAATGTGATAATTAGAAGATTTTATAATCAGCGTGCGAGATCAAATATTGTACCGTTAGTCAAGAGGACTGATTCTCGCTTTGAGTATGAAAGGTCCCGCGTTCAAATCCCGGACGTGTGCGTTATTTTGTCTCTGTTGTCAAAATGTAGTAAGATAAAATTTTAACAATTAGCATACGAGGTTAAATATTGTACTGAGAGTATAATTCTTGCTTTACCTGCGAGGTCCTTTGCGAACCAATTCTTTCTTTTCTTCAACGAAAGTATAACGAGAAGGTTTTATAATTAGTTGTATAAACTAAGTATTAGCTCGTTGATCTTGGGACATAGTTCCTCTTATTGGTCTACGTGTGTACACTCATCCGCGATAGGGCCCCAGGCGAACGTGTTATTTCTTTGCCGTTGTGATATTGAAATAAGTTGAAGGCTTTATAATTAGTGTGTGGGCCTGGACATTGTCTATTTAGGTAACACTGTCCATTCGTATGTGAAAGGTTCTATATTCAAATCCCATTCTAATCCCTTATTTATTTTCGATATTCAAATTGTAATAAGGTGAAACGTTTATAACTAGGAAGAGCAGCTGTGTGTTGTCTTGTTAGTCTTGAGAGATAATTGTAGCGTCTTGTTAGGTTGACAGATCCCGTGTTGAAATTCCTATTATTGAATTATTTCGACTCTATACTAAAATTGTATTAACGTGTATTTTATTCTAACTGAGTGTTTTTGACAGAGGCTCACGCGTGTTGAAATCATCACAGTATTTAATATTGTTAAAGTTATCGCTAACATTTTTGTTCAAGATTTACAAACTCTACTTTTCGTTCAGTTTCGCAAACCAATCGATGGAACTTGAATTACCTGATTTCTTTTGAAAGATACTCTGACAACAAAACAAACTTTCGCGGTTTTTGCGTGCCCTAGTAAAAACAACTATACTTTGTACCCCCTTACCTGTTGAAATTCTACCCAAAATTTGGTTTTGATCGGTTAATGTCTGGCTAAATTAGAGCGTGTGACGGACAGACTGACTAAGGGAAAGCACAGAATTTTATATATATATTTGTGTCTTAGAACAAATATTGACTCGTTGGTCGCAGTAAATGATTCTCGCTTTTCGGTGTGAGTCGTAACCTGTTCAAATCCCTCGCGAACACTGTGTAGTAAAGTGAAGGCGATATAATTAGAGGTTTGTCACGCGCGATGTCTTATTGGTCTCGCTTTGTGAATTAGTGCTGCTATTGCCGGATTGAAATCCAGGACGGGGTCTGTTTTCTCCTCCCTTTACTCAAAATATGAATCCAAGAACACTTTACAAACATAAATTTTGTCCGCTCTCAATCTAGGTGATCTAGAGTTGTGATTCTCGAAACTGATTCGATATTTTCCGCGATGAAGAATAAAAGTAGAAAAATTTGTATTCAAAATTTTAAACCCAATATGCAACATCTCAATCGAAAATTGGAAAAATATTCTAAAAATATATATATATATAAAAAAATACTCAGGCACATTTTCGTTGTACAACAACCACAGTGCTCCCATGTAGTTTATACTTCAACTATGTCGGGCGGACCTTAGTTGCAGTTTCTGGGAGATAGCACGTTATCTAGCTTGAATAACATTCTGAACAAGTCCAGTACGCTCAAACCCTCGGTCACGATGACTTGTAAGGTCGTGCAAGCACAACCCTTGGAAGCAGTTGTCACTTCATCACCATAATTAGGTCTGCACCTCAGTACCTCTTTCATTAGATGAATGAGATGGAAGTTTGCAGGTAATTACTCAGTTGGTGACGAAGAATTAAAAACTGCCGTAAATAATTGACAACATTAGCTGCCACCTGGGATTTATGAGGCTGACATACATGCCCTCATTCATATGCGGAACACTGACATTGAAAAAGGTCGTGACTATTGGAGAAGTATGTGTGATACATAGCTATATCTTGATATACTATATGTTTCATATTTTCCTTATTTCTTATATAATAAAATAAATTGCCTCTCTTTTTGACCCACCCTCGTAAAAGTAGTTGTGCTTGTTAACTGAAAATATAATCGAACCCTATTATTTCATGTTTGATTTTTTAAAACTTACACATACATTTTTAATATTTTTTTTTATTGGCTTTTTACAAATAACACCTTATTTATTTATATTTATACTTATCTGATAAAAACAAGAAATAATACTTTAAAAAGACATAGTACACTATAACATTGGGACGAGCGGTTTGAGAAGCCCAGCATCATAATGCTGGGACAATGATCAGTTACAAACGGAGGATTAAAGAGAGAACGAAACGTTGAAAGAGATAGATGGATGTCTACGTTCATTAAAATCCTATGACGACCGTACAGATTCTAAAAGCCAAGTGAAATCAAACACTGTCAAAATTGATGCAAACTTGGTACTGCTTCTTTCTCCACATTCTGCCTGAAACGTCAAATGTTGATTACCAATTTACCACAATCTCTGATTAATTCTAAGATATTCTCATTAAAAACAAGAAACACAATGTTGAATTCATATAATCGGTTTCTGTCTTGTTTTAATAGAACGATGTTTAAAATGGACATATCATATATGTATATTATAATATGCATATTATATGTATGCTACAAAATTAAATCTCGAGTAGGTTACGTTAATTTACTCATAACTATTGATTTCTAATTAGATAAATGATGAATAAGTACGACGAGAAAACACATCCTTGTCTTACATCTCTTTCTATTTTCATATATTTAGTTAATACAGGCGGTTGGTTGCTAATCCAACCTCTGGATTATTCTAATATACTTCCCCAGTATGTCATGATTACATGGCAGTTCCAACAGTTCTTTAGACTACTTTATCAAATGTTTTCTCATAATCCATAAAAACATAGTTGTATATACATTTGCATTCGTATTGCTCTTTCTGCTATCATTCTTTAGCAAAAAATAGTATTGCTTGTTCCAATGTCTTTAACAAACCCGCACTTTTATTGTCGTATTTCCGGTCTTATTCTGCTGCGAGCTGTATTTAGCAGAATTTCTTCTATTGCTCATTAGGTTGATTACCCGAGTTCACATTCGTTTGCATCTGGCTGTGTTATGAAAATGGATTTACTTAGGTCTTCCGGTATTTCACCGTTGTTTTATATTTCAATTATTATGTCTGTAATCTTGTCAATGACTCATATTTTGGGAGAGAAAGATTTAATAGTTTATCAAATCTGCTTTGTTTTGAAAGAATTAGAAATCCAACCAGTATTCATTATAGGTGATCACAATCTTAACAACATAAGATATGCAGAGAGCACAGTATCGATAGTAGACACAGAGAGGAAACGATACGAACTCCTACAGAATGTAATGAAGGAAAGCGAGAAGTAAGGACTAAACATCAATTGCAAGAATCCAGACCAACAAATAAGAAAAATGAAAATCAATCAAGTACAAAAATTTAAATATCTAGGAAATGATTTAACGGAGGACTGAAATTGCGACATCGACATCCGAATGCATAGTTGGGTAGGGAAAGATGCCTTCTAAAGACTAAGGCAAATATTAAGAAACAGGAAAAGTTCATTAGAAACAAAGAGATGAGTACTGCACTGTTACGTAATGTCAATCCTCCTTGAAGTGAATGTTGGGCAATCTCCCCACAGATGAAGAAGGGACATGAAGCCACAGAAATGTGGTTCTACAGAAGGATGCTGAGAATACCATAGATTGAACATGTGAGCAATGAGGAAGTTTTACGGAAAATAGAAACAAAAAAGAGAACATCAGGAAGAGACAGCCATAAGTTATAGGTCGCGTATTGATAAAAGAAGTCTTGGAAAAGCTGACACTTACAGGATATATTGAAGGCAAAAGAGACAGAGGACAGCAATTAACATCTGCCTAACGAGCTTGCTTGAATGGTTGGCAGAACAGGAATTAGAAAAGATAACGATGAGACAGAATTTAAAAAGAGATACAAAAAACAGGAAATTGTGGAGAATCATGATCGCCAACAAACTGAAGGGACACAGCACATAGAAGAAAATGAAGAAGAAGAATTAGATTCGATTTAACGATGAAGATTTTAATTAACTAGGGACAGTGATTCGAAACAAGAGAAGTCAGAGAAAAGAAATCCTAGTTAAAATGAAGGCCGATTGCCAATGCTTTATCTAAGAAAGTTAAACAATTTAGGACTATTACACCGAGGTGTAACGGCAAGAGAAATAAGATGAAAGAATCACTTATCAAATTTTGCTAATAATTCGTAATTCTTTATCGAAGAAATTTAAACAAATTAACGCTATTGCTTGTGGGCATAAAAGCAGGAGAAACCTCAAGAAATAATTACAAGTCCAAAGTTAATAACTATCAATAATTTAGGCAACTAAAGGCTATTACAAGATGTAAAAACAAGAGAAAAATGATGAAAGACTGAACAGTCTGAAATTAATGATATTTGTTAATACTTGATTTTAGATACTCGCAGACTATTATCAGTATATATATATATATATATATATATATGTGTGTGTGTGTGTGTGTGCGCGCGCGTATGTATTTATATATATATATATATATATATATATATATATATATATATATATATATATATATCACTTCCGTTAAGTTAACCGATTAAATAGGTCAATGTCTGGTCACTCCTCCCCTAATACTAAGTATGATAGATGGAAATATTAAAATAAACCCTCTCTAAGCTCGATCATGTCTATCACACCACTCCTCACTGCCCTCTCTGTTAAATTACATAAATTTAATACTACCCGTCTAAAGTGTAAATGTTCATTTCATTTTTCACTTTTGGAAGTGAAGACTGATGATCCAGCGTCCGTTAAAAGGGCTATGGTGAAATAAATTATTACATGGATTTCTTAAAGTGGTCTGTTTTTCTTTAAATTATATATATATATATATATATATATATATATATATATATATATATATATATATATATATATATATGGGGGGTGTAAATGTAAACATTGACATCAACACTCACAGGCAACAGACTGTTTCATGAAATCATCAGGCCACATGTGTTGAGTTTTTTCTAGACTATTTATATATACGGGTCAGTGTTGCATTGTGAGTAGTCTATTCTAACGGTTATTTTAAGGGAGTGGTTTGTTAATTTGTTTATTCTTTGTTTATGTATTTATTTGGATTCATTTATTTTACTTCTTTTTTCTCATTTATATTTATTTTATATACATTTTATTTATTCGATTTTTAAGTAACATAGTAAAACATTTTCGAGATGAGTTCCGATCGTTTTTTAGTAATTTGCTTTGGTCAGGGAAAGTAATTATAGCCTTATTTTTTGTCCAATAAGTGTTTGCCGTTTTTGGATTGATTGTTGAAGGTCTGCAGGTCATTTTCTACGGGAGTGGTTCGTTAATTTGTTTATTATTTACTTTATTTATAAATTTATTTGGATTAATTATTTTTACTTTTTTTTCCTTATTTTTTTATTTTACTTTATTTATTTATTTACATTTATTTTTTTTCGTTTTTGATTATTTAGTAGTTTAAATATTCTGAGGAGTTAATTATAGCTGTTTTTTCTTTCGAGTTTCAAACTTTCGGATTGATTGTTGTTGTCTATTCAAACGCCTCTTTTAGCGGGAGTGGTTTGCTAATTTGTTTGTTATTTACTTGGATTAATCTATTTTACAGTTTTTATTTTTATTTTTATTTCATTTATTTTCATTTACTCTTTTCAATTTTCGATTTTTAAGTAACTTAGTAAAAATTTGTTTTCGTGTCTGCATTTTGAGATAAGTTCAGATCGTTTACTTAGTAGTTTATTTTGGTCTGGGGAGGTAATTATAGCTATTTTTCCTCCAAGCAATGGTTGCAGTTTTTGGATTGATTGTTGTAGCTGGTGTTCTTTTTTTGTTTCTATCATACTTTTGGTGTGATTTACGTTTTATGTTTAATTTCCCAGATATACGTGGGAAGTATTGTGCTATTCGCGTATTTACTATTTGTGAAAGATGTTTTGTGTGCATAGTTTCTTTGTTTCCAGGGTCCTACAATTACTCCTACGTATATTTTTTCGTTATCCAGTGATTGTACCGTGGCTTGGTATATTATGTTGTTTTGTAAGCGTTTACTGTTTAGGGGACATTCTTTTTTTATTCTAAAGTTACACGTGGGTTTAATTTGTTCGGGTGGTTTGTTAATATCTTTCCTGTTGCTCATTTTTATTATGTGTGCCATGTTCTCGAAGAAGTAAAATAAATTAATCCAAATAAATAAATAAACAAATACTAAACAAATTAACAAATCACTCCCGCATAATAAGCGTCATAATACACTAAGCACAATGCACCACTGACTCGTATGTATAAATAGTCGAGAAAAAACACAACGCATGTGGCCTGATGATTGCGTCTAGCAGGAAATTGTCTGTTGCACCTGAGTGTTGACTTCAACGTTCATTTTACATTTGCATATGCTCTTCCACTGATATTGAGCACCTTATACCATAAATATGGCAAAGCTTAAAACTATATTCCTTCACACAAACTCACACACACACACATACAGACACACACATATATATATATTCACAGTTTAATGTTAGTGGTAATTCTAGTATTAATTTGCTAGATTCATGTCGAATAATATTTTTACCTGAAAGTAAATGTGAATATGTTACTTATTTGAGTAGTTTAGATTTCCTTAGTTATTTAGATTCTTTTTACTTATTTAAATATTTTTAATCATTATTTTTCCTTGCTTAGATTAGGCCATCGTATTATTTTAATTGATAGATTACAAAACTAGTAAGAAATTTCAAATAAATAGAACTAGATAAGTTTGTAATGAACGGTTTCGTAAATTAATGTAAATGGGAGATAGTTTTTACCCGAGCGTCTGTGCGTGTATTAGTGTAAGTGAATTTTTTAATTTTTTTTTTTGACAGATAAAGTTAGATCGTAGTATTCATAGTTTAAAAGTTAGTGGTAAGTCTAGTATTAATTCGCTAGATTCATTTCGAATAATATTTAACAGAAAGTAAATGTGAATATGTTACTTATTTGAAAAGTTTAGATTTCCTTAGTTATTTAGTTTTTTTTTACTTATTTAAATATCTTTTAATTATTATTTTTCCTTGCTTAGATTAGGCCATCGTATTGTTTTAAATGATAGATTACAAAACTAGTAAGGAATTTCAAGTAAATAGTACGAGATAATTTTGTAATGAACGGTTTCGTAAATTAATGTAAATGGGAGATAGTTTTTATCTGAGCGTCTGTGCGTGTAGGAGAATATGTGAGAGAACATTTATATGTAGAGGCTTGAACGTGCATCGCATTATTCTAATTTAGTTTGATTAAGTGTATAGGGTTAGACTTAAAGATTTTTATAGAATAGCAAGAATTATTAATGTATTTTTTTGGGGGGGGGAAGTAATGTAAGTGGTAAGGTTTAGTTATCGAATTAGTATTTAATTTAAATGTAAAGCATTGGATTGAACTTTGCAAGAACAAGTCCAGCTTACCTCGTTATGAATTCCAGGGAAATTAGCGCGAACCAAAAACCGGATGTAGCAAAAGACAGGACTATATAGGAGGGAAGGGGGGAAAGTCTTTATTTCATTGGCTGATGTTGACTGACGTATGTCAATAAGAACGGTCGGAATCCTAGCTATAACTTAAATCATTTTTTGCAATGTCGAGGTGCGTAGCACAACGATATAACGGAGGCGGACTGAATCTTTTGGAACGTCGGGGTTGCTGTTTGAAACGATATGATGAAAAACCCGAAATCGGCAATGAAGACAGTGCATCACTGAAGGCCTTCCTTGATGCATCTGAAATGTATTACTCTACTACATATATATATATATATATATATATATATATATATATATATATATATAATCATTTATTTAAATATTATAACATAAATATGTTATAATATTTAAATCAATGATTATATCTGCTCTACTCTGTATTGAGCACTCTTTAAAGAATAATAATTGTTGGTTATTGGAATTTACTCCGTATATACCAATCCCACACTCGGGTATATATATATATATATATATATATATATATATATATATATATATATATATATATATATATATTTATATATATATATATATATATATAATGAAACCCCAAATCTCCACATATGGGGAATAGTCTATTACGGCAGACAAAAGTTATCGTTCTTCTTATCAATCTCGGTATGGATAAAGTTTGTGCCAGAAATAGAAATTTATCTGTGAAAGCTAAGAAAGAAAAAAAGTCGTAAACCTAATACAGAATTTATCTATTTCAATGATTCAGTCAGATGAATGGCATGAGATATGGGTCAGGGGAGGGTGAAAGTTATTTGTCTTAAAGGGAAGGAGTTTTATAAAATTAAACCTGCATACTAACGTTATGACATTAATTTGGGGTTATATGAAGAATGGAATATTAATTTAAAATTAAAAGGGCAATAAAAGGGTGTATAAAATAACTTTAAATGTAAGGATGTAAGGGATTAACAGAAAAAGAGTTGGGGAGAGAAGGGGGAACATTTACAAATTATAATTAATATAGGTAAATCGGTTATAGAGAGTGAACATATAGAAATTAGGTTATGATGAAAATGTGAAAAAGACAAACCAAAATCCGAATATGTGAGTTTACTGTTTTTATTTTGTTTTTGTTTTTGTTATTCTGTCGACGTCAGACGTTTCGGTCAAATAGACCTTCTTCGGGACATGGTTAATGGAGACATATTTATATCTTTTCCCTGTGCGCAGGTTTTCGTAGTGCCGCCCACGCGACGCCAGCGTATCCGACTCCAAGAAAGAATACTCTGACTTTAGAATTTCATTTTTCTGTTTCTGACCAGTCCTGTATAAATCGTCTCTTCATCTAACTTAAATCTAATATAAATATGTCTCCATTAACGAACTAGTTAAAATAAGTAAAACGATACTAGAAAGAATTAATTCTGAACTTACGAAGAAGTTATGAGTAAACCAGTGGAAAAACACAAAAGCAACTATTCACTGGTTCCACAGCATAAATAACAAACAAAATTGCCAATTCCTACAATTAGACATAAAAGAATTTTACCCATCTATAACAGAACGTATGTTAGATAAGGCCATCAACTTAGCTCAGGAACAAATAATAATAAAACCAAACGAAATCGACATCATTAAACACTGCCGTAAATCATTACTATTTCACTATGAAGAAGCATGGATAAAGAAAGATGGGATATTTGACACTACAATGGGAAGATTTGACGGTTCATATATGCGAAATCGTAGGTATTTACTTACTACACGAACTAAGCAAAATAATAGATAGAAATGACATAGGACTCTACAGGCACGACGGTCTCATAATCTTACGAAACTGCAACAAACAAAACACAGATAAAACTAGAAAATAAAGATTTTCAAAAATAACGGATTCGAAATAGATATAAAAACTAACCTAAACGAAGTAGATTTTCTAGATGTTACTGTCAACCTAAGAAAAGACACAAACATCTCCCGGAATCAAGCACCCTGCACAAAATATTCAAGAAAAACACAGTAAAAATCAGCTACAGTTGCACCGAGAACATGGCACAAATAATAAAAAACACAACAGGAAAATTATCAAAAACCATACGAACAAATTACACCCACGTGCAACTGCAGAATAAAAAACAAATGTCCCTTAAACGGTAATTGTTTACAAAACAACGTAATCTACCAAGCCACGATAAAATCACCAGATAATGAAGAAAAAGTATACATAGGAATAACTGAAGGACCCTGGAAACAAAGAAATTATGTACACAAAACATCTTTCACAAATAGTAAATATGCGAACAACACAATGCTTTCTAAGTATATCTGGGAAATAAAAAACAAAACGCACACCACACCAAAAATATCTTGGAAAATAAGGAAAAAATCATCAGCCTACAACAACCTATCAAAAACTTGCAAACTTTGCTTGGAGGAAAAAATAGCTATCATTACCTTCCCAGACCAAAATAAATTATTAAATAAAAGATCCGAGCTAATCTCAAAATGCAGACATGAAAACAAATTTTTACTGCGTAACTTAAAATAGAAAAATAAATAAATACATAAACAAACAAAATGACAATAAAATAAGCAAAATAAATTAACCCAAACAAATTACCAAACCACACCTGTTAGAATAGACGAAATAGAATAAAAAATAAGGAACAAAATCAATAAAGTAAATAATAAACAAATAAACAAACTATTATGACCAAAAAATTAGACTATAAAAATAAAAAAAAAATCGGCGGGAAAATAGTTATAACTCTTATATATCGATAAAAAAAAAAAAAAAAAAATATACTGCGTTACTTATAAATCGAAAACCAAAAACAGAACATATACAGTGTAACAAATAAATAACAACAATTATAATAAATTGATCTAAATACATCCAAATATATAAATAAACTAACAACCGATACCGATAAACTAGCCGTTTAGAAAAAACAAATAAAGATAATCAATCCAAATAAATAAATTAAAAACTGTTCCCACCAAAATAATAGTCAGAACAAACCACAACATTCAACCCCAAAATTCAACAAATAGCTTTAATCAATAATAAATAAACAAATATATAAGATAAAAAATAAAAATGAAAATAAATAAAAAGAAGCAAAACAATTTGACCCAAATAAATAAGCAAATAAACGACTTCCGGTAAATGACCGCCATAATAGACTACCCACAAGAAGCTAAAATAAACAAATTTTTATTACGTTAATAAAAAACACCGAACAAAATAAAAAATAAATAAATATATAAAATAAAAATAAAATTAAATAAAACAAGCAAAATAATTTGACATAAATAAATAAACAAAAAACGACTTCCGGTAAAAGTAACCGCCAAAATAGACTACCCACAATGCACCACTGACCCTTATATATAAATAGGAAAATAATAGCACTAGTTGCCTAACGATTGCATCTATCATGAAACAGACTGTCGCCTCTAAGTGTTGTCTTCTATGTTCACTTTTATATATATATATATATATATATATATATATATATATATATATATAAAAGTGAACATAGAAGTCAACATTTTATATTTATATATATATATATAAATATAAAATTGAACATAGAAGTCAACACTTAGATGTGACAGGCTGTTTCATGCTAGATGCAATCGTCAGGTGGCCTGACGATTGCATCTAGCATGAAGTCACTACGACGTAAATGTGTGCTTTGACCGCAATGTCATCTACAATAAATTTGCGTCCTGGTTCTCACAACATTTCAAAATGGCGAAACATTTCGCAAACAAAATTTTAAAGTTGCATTAACCTACAAATCACTCAATGAATGTTATGATCCATGTTTTTAATAATTGTAAGCTGTATAAGTTCTTTTTTTCAAATGCAAGTACTTTCAACTGTACATTCAGTCATCCTCAGACATGTAAATTACTAAAAACAAAATAATTTCCCTGCCTGAGGATGACTGAATGTTCCGTGTCTGTTCAGGATGCTTTAGTCATTTGTAGCTCTTAGTAAAGTTTTGTTTAAACATATCTCCTAATCTCTGTTGTGATAAATATCGATAGTTTGATAATCCGCTATTTTCCTCTGCCCTCTTGCCCCGAATATGTCATATGAGTGTCAAATTCTCTAAGCCCTCTTTCCTAAGAAAACACCACTTGTTTCCTTCTGATTCTCAGTGTAAGTGACATTGTTGCTTCCATTTTCTATGTTCTGTCTATGGTATCCTCATCATCCTTCTGTAGAACTGGATTTCTGTTGCATCAAGTCCTTTCTTTATATATAACGTGATTGTTCAGCATTCACTGTGATATAAGAGGACCAATATTATATAAGAGTTCTGTACTCTTTTCTTTGTTTTTAACGTAAATTCTCTTTTTCTTAATATTTTCCTTAGCTTTTAAAAATATAATTATGTGTTATATTATTTGTATCAACAGGCTCATATTGTGCTGTCCGCACCAAACATCTTCTGTTGTCCCTTCTTTTATTAGTTAACCTCAGATTTTTTTTATTTAGTTAACCTCAGATTTTTTTTTCATTTAATCCTTTATTTAATTCAGCTTTATAGACTGTTCCTCTATTAAACCAGAATCTTTGAATTTTCAGGAGTACTAGAACTGTAGAATGAAATCATATATGGCAGGGAACCAAAAGCTTTAATCTAATACATAATGTGCTTCTCAGAATCTTGGAATTCTGGCCTTTTACGCCCAATGTCTGTACTAACGTGATGGAAATATAGGAATGAACTAAATAGGGTGATAGGATTCGTTTTTTTAAATACGGTCATATCTGAAATACGAATTTGTTTAACAGTAAGCTTTAATGAACTTGGTATTTACCCAAGTCCTTCCCACAAGACTGGATATGGCACAAGGCCGATTTTTAACGTGGAGCTTTCCGAGCGCGCATGCTCTGGCAAACATTTCCCGTCGACCCCACACACACGGGGTCAGGTGATAATCTATCTCTCCAGACGAGTCTCTGTTCGTAGGCATACCTTTGTCGACAAGCAGAATATTGGCAAACTCAGAGGTTTGATGAACTTGATGTTTATCCAAGTCCTCCCACAAGGCGGGATGTGGTCCAAAGCCAGTTTTTAACAATATTCTGCTTGCCATAGGCTCGGGCAAAAATTCCGCGTAGACCCCGTACAAACGGGATTTGTATGTTTCCCCAGACGAGGCTATGCCGAAAGCAGAGAGGTCGACAAGTAGTGTGTCCGCGAACCCGGAAGTTTGTCAGAGTCTTTCTGAATATATGCATCCAGGACAGTTCGATTAATGGGGGAAAGTGATCATACCATATTACCTCCTGCCTTATTTTTACAGAGGGAAGAAGTCTTTGAATTGATCGGGTATCTTTTGTTTTTGTTTTGATCGTGGCGGATTGCCAGGAGCATGAGAACGTTCTTCTCTTTCTCGCTTGAACTGGATTTAATCCTGCAGCGTATTCCTAATATTCTACTAGTTGCTTGCTCGTCCTATG
Organism: Acanthosepion esculentum; assembly: GCA_964036315.1. Classification (NCBI taxonomy): domain Eukaryota; kingdom Metazoa; phylum Mollusca; class Cephalopoda; order Sepiida; family Sepiidae; genus Acanthosepion; species Acanthosepion esculentum. The sequence continues at coordinate 132,266,618 of OZ038485.1, forward strand.
AAATATCGGTAGGTGGGTTGGCTCCCTTCTGTGTAACCCATTCGTCGCCAATCGAGGAGCATTTCATTTTAAAATTCCTATCATGTTCCGCTCCATTTTTTTCCGCAAATAGTTACATTATCGATGTAAGCATAAGTGTCTTGCAGGTTCTTTTATATATATATATATATTATCTGATCAGTCACTCGTTGAAAACTAGCTAACCCGTTAGTTACGCCAAACGGTGTTCTTCGAAATTTATAGCGTTTACCTCGTAGGTCGTATAGTGTTTATCTCTGGGCCTTATAGCTAACTGATGGTAGGAACTTTTAAGGTCCATAGTACGAAAAAGGCTGTTTTTGGCTATTTTCTATATCATACCCTCTATTCTTGGGAGAGGGCAGGCACCCAATAAAGTAAAACGGTTTATATTTTGGGAATAGTCGATTACCATTCGCTTTCTTTGTACTCAGAGGAGACATAAGAAGGTGTTGGGCTCTGCACGGCGAGTGGGTAACTTCGATTGCACCTTCCTTCAACATAGAAATAACTTCGGTTTGGATAAATAATTTATCCTCCTCGTGTTAAATTGCTGAAGAAAACTGGGTACGGCATTCTCATAGCTGTTAGACCGCAAACTTTATAGGGTGGCTTAGAGCCTCGAAAAGGTATTGCAAATAATGAATGTTGGTGTAAGAATTTGTGCCCTAATACTGGGTTGCAGCATAGATCTTTCATTAGTAGACATTTTACTCCTTGATATGGAGTACCCCTTACTCGTAGATCAGTGAAACATAATCCAAATATTTGTATGGGAATAGATGAGTTAGCCATCGCTATTTTGTTTAGGCACGAGTAAATCTTCCACGAATTTACTTCCGTAGTGCTTGCGTTAAGGAGACTTTCTCTGTTTTCCGTGTCAATTAGTGCTTTTAGTGGCTCTTCGTTAGCCTTGATTTCTATCGTTGTAGTTACTAAGCTGTTATGTTTATCCATTAATGCCAAACAAAATACTTTTTTGCTCCCCTTTTTCTTAATTTTACAAACTTTATCCCAATTTCCCTTTTTTCCGCATAAATAACCTTGCGTATCTCTTACTCCCGCCAAAAAAATTATGTGCGTCTAGTTAACGCTAATATTTTCGTACAGCCTGGTGTATCATACGATGTTGTGAGGGAGACCAAAATAGGGGGAGAGGTCTCTGTAGTTACTGCAACTGTATCGTAATTTTTAGCATTCTGTTCTCCTAAATCCAGTACTGCTCCCTTGTCATAGGCCTGATGTAATATTATGCTGCTGTTTTTGAGTATTCATTGTCGGATACCCGTGGACCGTAGCCCATTTATGAGGGCATCTCGTATAAATTTGGCGCGATATTGTTTCACTGATACCGGAAAAAATGAACGGTCCTTATTTAGTTTTATTAAGGCTTAATAAAATTTGTCAGTTGACGCCTTCTAGCCAGTAAGTGTTTAGAGACCATTTTATTTTTATTTTCAGTGTACACCCTATCCATCATTGTTAAATCCTCTTCGTGGGAAGATGCATCCGCTAAATACTCATAAATGTGTATGAGGCATATTTGGTGAGATAGTGTAGCTTATAACTTTCGTCATGCTCAAGTTATTGTCCAGTGACGATATCTCAGTTCGGCGTCAGACGCGTTGCGTTGTATAGTAAGTTTCTCTGTCCAAAGTAAAATGACCACTTTCAAAATGGATACCAATAAGATTTTTTTTTTAAAGCTTATCACCCCAAACAAGGCTGGAGGCCACTAGCACGCAAGGGGTCACAGAAGGTGTGGAGGAAGAGCAGATAGGAGTGGTAAAGGAGAGGATGTGGAGAAAGATAGTGGATCGATCAAGGCAAGGGGGTGACAGAAGATTTGGAGCGAGAGCAGATAGGAATGAAAGGGGAAAGGATGTGGAGAAGGGAAGTGGATAGATCAAGGCAACTGGAGATGTCGATTGACGTTACACTTAAATAGTTGGAGATTGTATTTGTCAGGGAAACAGGAATAAGGAAGGGAGTTCCACAGGCGAGATGTGCGAGACATGAAGCTATTGGAGTAGAAGATACGTCTACATCTAACAGTTTCAACGGTGAAGGGGTGGGAACGGGATGCCAGCCTCGTAGGACGTTTAAATTCATGAGGCCTAGGAACCAGCGAAAGCAGCTCCTCGAAGCAATTACCGTGAAAGTATTTGTAAAAAAGGCAGAGCGAGGCAACGTCGCGTCTGTGAGAGAGCGACTGCAGACGAGATGACAGATCAGGGCCAATTACATTTCATTAAATTGGAGTAGAATTATTTGAGGCGATACAAATTTGGGTGTGCTACTATATAGTATGATAACTAGCGTCCATTTTCTATTATAGTATTATGTCTACTATTCATTTTATACTATCGTATGATATTTACCAAATGTTGAAAGTATGAAATATATTAGGGTTAGGAGTTAGGGGTAGGGTTAGGGGTAGGGGTAGGGGTAGGGGTAGGGTTAGAGGCAGTGAACAGTGAACTGGTTACTTATTAAAAATAATTAGTAAATTTTTATAAAAAAATAAAATTCGTCAAAGTGATTTTAATGTTTGTAAACTGATTTGAAGTCATTTAAAAAAAAAAAGATAAAGAGGTCAACGTTTTCCTGAGCATTTTCCAGCAATAAAGAGTGCATCGTCATTTACGGTGGGTCGCCTCGGTAGATATCATCCCATAGTAGCACATAAATTTCCTTAACAGTAAGTTTTAATGAACACGGCACAACAGCACAATTCTCGTGAATACATGTGTTCATCGGGGGAAATGGTTTATACCACACTATCTGGTATCTATTTATATGCTAGGTCTACTGAGGATGTTGTACGCTTATTAGAATTTCAATTTCCAATAAGGAAAGTGGAATTTTATCTTTAAGTGTCTTCTCGCCGACAACACGAAACGATACGGTCCAGTGGGGAATTCGTCTTCTGCGAACGAATCAGCAACAATTTCATGTTCTCTGTGTATGAAAAAAGATACATTTGCACTGGTAAATAAAAGGGTTAATTTCGCTGGAAATCTATTTCATGCAATTTAATAGAACTCTTTTATTTCAAGGAGGAAAAATACATAATAAAGAGAGTAAATAAAATGAAAGATGTTCTTAATGAATAAGATAAAAAATGTTTAGGAATAAGTATTTGGTGATTGTCTTTTTTTTAATCTATGTCGGTATTTTATTTTATAACAGAATTAGATTTGGGAAGAGGAATTTAAGGGCTTAGTTTTCTTCCGCAGTCAGGCCCGTTGTTAAAGAAACTAAAACAGACGGAGAAAACACAAGTTGTATTCAAAATGTTAGTGTGTTCGAAGAATTTTCGATGGTCTAATCAGTTCTTCCTCAAAAGCAGAACAAAACACAAAGAAATGAGGAAGTCAGTTAAAAAAATAAAACAAACGAACGGAAATTCAGAGGAAAATAAAAATTGTATTGTGATTTTATTGGGTTAAATAAGAGACGCTGTCTTCGTGCCAATCAAAATCTTCTGGCTGGGATTATATCGTAAATCTTGCGAGGTTTTTGCTTTAATCTATTTACTCTATATGGAGTTCCTTACGAAGGAAATACAGAGCGTCTTTCTTTCGTCTCACCTGTCCTTATTTTTCTCGTTTCTTTATTTTCGGAAATGAAAAGACTCTTTCACTCTTTTTTCTCCACTTTCTTTTCTTTTGTTTTCTTTCTTTCTTTCTTTCTTTCTCAACTTTCTTTGTTGTCATTGTTTCTTTATTTTAGAAACTAAAAAAAGCACGCCCTTCCCTCTCTTGTTTTGTCTTACCTATTTAATTCCTATCAAGGGAGACGCTTTGTTTATTTTGTTTGTCTATTTTTTTCTTTCTTTGTTGTTCGTATTCTGTTTCTTTTTTTACTTGGATCTTTATTTGCTAGAAAGGGTAGAACCTTTCATTTTCTCTTATTGCTTCTCCACTTTCTATTTTTATGTTAGAAATTGAAAAAAGAAGGTTCCGTTTATTTGTCTTGTCTTGTCTCTATGTTCTAGAAAGAAAAGGTCTGTTGTTTGTTTCGTTTTGCTTCTCTATATTTCGTTTTTTTACTTTTCGTATTCTGCTTATTTTTCACTTGAGTTTTTTTATTTTTTAGAAATCATTCTTTCTTTTGCTCTTTACATCTTTCTTTCTTTATTTGACTGATTTGTATTCTCTTCCATTTACAAATATAAACATTTCTTTATACACCTTTTGTTTGCTTTCGTTCTTTCTGTCTTTATCAGCTTTCTTTAAATTGCTATTTTTATTTTCCTCTTTCTGACAAATTTATTTTTCTTTTATTCCTTCTTTTATTATAAGCCTCCTTTCCCATAATTTTTCCTTCCTTTCTTTCATTTTTATTCTTTTAATTTTTACTTATTTTTTATCAATCATTTGATCAATTAATCCAATTTCTCTTACTCATTGTAAATAAATGCTTCCTACCTTCAAGTATATTATCCTTAGACCCTATATTTAGGCGTTATACCAAAGAATCTTTCAAATTATCTTCCTTATTGAAATTCAGAAAACAATTCTTTGCAAAACCGAAGCCCAGTTACATTTATGATTTAAAATATTTATTTTAAATGTTAGAGTAAAATAAATTTATTTATTATCAAAAAGAGATGCGAATAATCCATAGGGCACCAAATGAATTCGTAGAGTCGACAAGTATACTGTATATTGTTACCATGTTGCATCAGATGAACTAGTTGGCGCCTCCTGTGTAGTTCGGATTAAAGACGTGTCTCGTAGACTATTAGCGGAGTTAATTAGATTCTCACCAGGATCCCAATTACTGTGGCCTTTTGCCAAGTATAGCTAAGCTTTCATATTTCCAAGGACATCTCCATAGGAAGTTATGGTCACGAGGCATTCGTGATATAATGCGCTCAAGTATTACAACATAGGCCACAATTATGGCCTTGTACAAGGCAATGGTTAATAAATATCCGAGGTGCGGTGATTTAAAAAAATTATCAGGCAACTAGTTTCTTTTTTATCCTAAAGTTCATCAAATACAAAGATTAAGGCGTAATCAAGATAGAGGGTTACTATTAGAATGGTTATGATGAATGACGTATTATATGAATAAACGAAGAAGGAAATTGGCATTATAAGGTTACACCTTAACCGTATAGAGTCCACTTCGTACCTCTTAGTTAATGAATGTCTTTGTACTTATGAGTAAAAGAGGAAAGAAATTGAAATTATGAGGTTACACCTAAGATGTAGGGAAAACCTCTCGAAGTGGAACATTTATAGGATACAAATCCTATATCATCCCAACAAAATACTAGAAAACGCAAAATAGATCTGCACACACGCAAAATCGGATCAAAACGATTAAAAACATTTTTTCGCAATAAGGTGTGAAATTAATTTTCTGACCAATCAAAGAAGGCGATTTTCTACACCGAGAAAAAAAAAAGTAACGAGCCAGTGTTAAAAGGAAATCAGCCATAAATAGAGACACTCAACAAATCAATCAGGGTAAGAAAGGCGCAGATATCAAAGAGGACATGGGACTGACCGTCAAATCTATAACCCAGCTGAAAGTGGGGTAGGAAAGCAGAACAACAACAACAAATTTACAACTACTCCAAAAACAATTCCACTGATAAGTACAATTTCCTCTTATCTTTTATTTCTCATTTACACTCTCTCTTTCAACTTAAATTGATCGCCCCCTTTTCCTTTTTTTTACCAACTCTGCGGATAAACCAAAAACAAGGAACAGACATTATTATCTTCGTTGAAAGACAGTGAACACAATATTTTATCCAAATCACATTTACTCACGAACTAAAAAGCATTTAACTTTTATACAAACCAGATACATTAATATACAAATTTGTTAATTCCATATGAATGTTATTAAACATACTATATTCTATTTTTCTACAAACATTCTTTATCTTGTTGTTTTTCTTGAAATTTGCGTGTGTTTTGTGGGCAGTGTATCCCGCGTTAAATTCTCCTTTTAATACGGGTATGCTATACCCCCACACATTCTCTTTGCATTTGAAATACGGAAGACATGAAGGTGATTTGACTCTCTGTAAGTAAATATAGCATGTTTTTTTGGTCTAAATGTCTGAACTGGTAGAACTAAAGAATGGAGTTGATGAGGACATTTCCCAAAGAAATGGCGATAGTGTAGCGCCAAGCTTGCAACGTTGTTTCTGTTTTAAAGATACAGCAGGACGGCGTAAACGATTTTGAACTTTATCAAGGATACAGTTTCCCAGAGACAGGTAGGTGGATCCTCATTGATCCCCCTGCTGAGGAGATATTTTGATTCGCTGTGGAGGAATGGTCAGCAAGCGTATCTCTCTTTTCTAGTAAGGTCTGTTCCATTAACTTTGTGTCAGGCTTAACCGTATTTATTCATAAATACTTTAACTGGTCCCCACCTTTTTATAGTGGTGAGCTTGATCCCATTAGGGCCTGAAAATACTATTCTTGAACGATCTTAATAAAGTATTAAATTCAATATTTACTTACAAACCCGTTTCATTTGCCCTTGTATCAGACTAGTGTAAAGTTTTGTAATCGATATTACCCCAAGCGAGGCAGTAATACCAATACTGCACAAGGGATTACATGCTGTGGGAGAATTAGGAAGAGAAACATTACTAATTAGCGGGAAGAGAAAAGTGTAATCTGTCTCCTTCAAGTCCATCCCTGGTCGGTCGTCGAAGTGTCCAACAACTACGGCTGATCAATGAATTGATCACTTCGATCCGGGCCTTGCCTAATCTCACGTTGTGTTTAGTTTGCATCATAAGGCCAGTAAGGACCAAATCCTCGTCGGCTACCTTCGTATCAGGCAGATCCAAGTGGAATGAAGACACAAGAAAATCAATTATGTTTCTTCGTACAATATTTTTTTTAGTTTGAGTTAAAATCTAGCAGTTTGCATGCGGACGGTTATCGACCCAACCCACTTCTTAGTTAGACGTGACACTTTGGCTGATTTGATGACGTTTGACACAAGGCTGATGTCGGAGGTTCTCTTCAGGCAGATAGTTACGTGAGGTCGTTCTCGTCCGGCGTCTGGAAAAAATTCTCTCTCTCCCGTAGTGTCTCGGAGTACTGATTTTATGGACCCATGCGGGTTGGGGTGGAGCATGTCGTGCTCTGTGTATGCCAACGCTCCCCAAGCAACCAATCAGGGCTCTCCCTGCAAATGTCCAAATATGGGAGCGCCTCTCTTCTCTCCTTGGGATTCTACCTGAGCCTTCTCCTTCCTGCTTTGTGTGAGTGCCTCTCTTCATCACTGCCCGATGGGCTTGGAAATGCCTCCGCCTTCCCTGAAATTCCACCTGGGCCCTCTCCTACTTAGTTACCTTACCAAACCAGTCTCCCAGGTGCTAGGCGTAGTCTAGCCCAATGGCCAAATTTTAATTATCGTTCAAGTTCTTTCTCATCGTGCTTTTGTGTGCGGTCATTTTCGCATATGGAATTTATCATTTTTATCTCCTCGTCAACCCTTTGGTCAACAAGTGTTAAAAAGTGGACAATCTCCTGGTTTGGGAAATTTTATCTCTCTTTGTCAGACGAGTAATTTAATTTACCTATTTTCTTTTGAAAACCTGTCTGTTTTTAAAAGTTGATCCTTATCAATCGACTGAATTCACGGCCTGAGCTCTGTTTCCTCAGTGGTCGTAAAAATATTATTTCTTTCCGGGAGGTCCTTGGAACTCCCGAATACCTCATCACTTAATTTCAGTTCTTAATCGAAACAAGATGATCTCTTTGTTTTTCCTCTCCGGTGGACGAAAAATTTAATTACCTCCTTCTGGTTTCTTTTCCGAATAAACAGTTATATTTTTCTTTCATTTTTCATTTGGTCATCGGTATATCTTTCAGTCTATTGGAATTTAGTGTTTTCCAGTCTTCTAGTTTTTTTTTCTCAATTAATAACAAATATCCCTTTCTTTCAATTTCTTTCGTCTGTTCGTCGGTGTATCCATCGTTCTATTCATTAGCCTTCTTATCATTTACCAGCGCTAAATAGTGACACAGTTCAGAAGGACAGTATATAGCGACTGACATTACATTTAAGTTTTTGCAGATTAAAGTTTGCTGGAGAGTATGAAACTGGAAGGGAGTTCCACAAGAATAAAAGTGCGAGAAAATAAACTGTGCGTGTGTTTGTGCGTGTGCGTGCATGTGTTAATAAAATTAATGACAAAATGAAAAAAAATTTTGCCACATGTCCTTTCGGATTTCGGACTAAAGTGAAATTTAATTTGATGTAACTAAATATGCACACGAAGCTGACAGATCGCTACACTTTAAAATTCTTAAATTTATTATATATATATATATATATATGTGTGTGTGTGTGTGTGTGTGTGTGTGTGAGTGTGTGTGTGTGTTCGGGAATATAGTCTAGCCAGTTACACTTAGTTTCTTAGATATGTATATATATGTATATATACATTTTTAGATATAGTAGGCTGATGATAGGAATTTTAAACGTCAATATAATACTCTTATTATAATTGTGCTTTGCTTGTTCCTTTCTTAGTTACTTAGATCATCCCTCCGTCACAATCTTCAGTACTGATCTGTATTCGGCGTCTCACTGACGGTGATTTTGTAAGAAACACCCTCACCCACTCCATCTCACACTTGCTGTCAACAGATGCCAGCGAGTTTCAAAGAAACATAACAATCCATGAAATTTCGAAAAATTAAATTGGCCTCAGAATTGTTTTTATGGTGGCCTCTAAATGACAGTATCTTTAAAAGGTCGCGTGTTTTAAGGGTTGTTTTCCCTTTACTAATTAGAACCTAATTCTACAAAAAAATAATTTTTACTTTAACTGAACACAGTTGTTTTGAAACTTTGAATTTCATTACTGGAAAAACCCACTCGATATTTTGGGACTGGAATTCGTTAATTTCATTTCTGTTTCATCGTCTCTCAACAGGCCTTGAAAATCATCCCCCTTCAAAATATAACTTTTTGAAATTCCGGTTTCACAAAGTATTTTTATTTTATGTATTTATTTTATTTGAATAGAAAAATAATTTTACTTTAACTTGTTTTTCTAATTGAATTTCTATTTGAAATTCTTATTTTTTTTTCATTTGCATGTCATTTTGCAAATTCCTTTCAAATTAGTTTTATATTTAACTCCTATTTCATAAACTTTTTTTTGTTTTTAATTTACTTTTTTATTAATCTTTTGTTAAAGTTGTTTTGAAACTTTGAATTTAATTTTAAATCTAATGTGTAATTATTTTAGACTTTATTTCATTCGCATTTGAAATTAGTTTTCACATTTTAGTCATTGTCAATGGTTTATCAACACCGTGTGTTCACAATTTTAGTAATATTTTTGCAAGATTTTTACAACTGAGAATTATCTTTTGTTTACAAATCTGTCGATATGTAAAAAACGGAAGATTTTACGAGCGACAGAAATAAATTCAAGTCACTATAAGAAATACACCAGAGTATTATGTTTATTGGAAATAGTAACTGTAATCATTTTGCTTTCAATTAAAGATAAAATGAAAGCTTCATCAAAGATTTTCTATTTATAAAAATTCAGTTTAAACCTTAGGTATCGCGAAAAAGTGAAGGTTCCTAATTTTGTGCTTATAAACTGCATTCATCATGAACCGACAACAAAACTGGAAGCTGCTTGCATGAGAATGAGGCTCTATAGACCGAGGATAAGTCAGTGATGGCATAGATAGGATTTTAACAACTGAAATTCCTGATACGAGTCTTGCATGGTTTTGCGAAACAGATAATACTTCTTCCCTTTGCATGGAAAATGGCACATGCCAAAAGGAATTCCCAAAGAACTACATAGATTAAACGCTTCTGAATTTGAATAGCTATCCAGAGTATAGGAGACTCAGTACTGGGGTCACAGTTGAAGTTGGACATCAATCTGTTCACAATAGGAACATTGTGCCGTACAATGCCTACCTGCTGAAAAAAGTAGAGAGCTTACATTAATGTAGAAATATGTTCATCAGTGACAAGCATTAAATATATCTTCAAATTCGTGGACACGAGACATGACTGTGCTTCTATTGAAGTAAGAGACAACCCATCTGCAGATTGTGAGCAGAATCAAGCTCACGATGAAATTACTAATTATCTTGCTTGTCGATAGATGTGGAAACTGACAGAGTTCAAGCTACATGACAAGTCTCACAATTTCTACAGACTTGCTGTACATCTTGAAGACCAACAAAGAGTTTACTTTCACAGAGACAACGCTCAGAAAGCTGTTCAGGCACAGAAAGACGTTGACACTACGCTCACTGCATGGTTTAAACTGAATAAGCATGATGATGATGTAAGTAACCACTTGTACCCTGACATTCCGATGCATTATGTGTTTAATAAGCGCACTAGAACATGGACACCAAGGCAAAGGAATACTAATATCATCAGTAGAATGTATACAGTGAGCCCTAGGGACACAGAAATATTTCACTTGCAAATATTGCTGCTGCAAGTTTCAGGTGTTCTGAGCTTCCAGGATTAGCGCACTGTAGAAGGAGAAATCT